>JACEVL010000120.1:3289790-3509790 GCA_020284085.1 Aporrectodea caliginosa | reverse complement strand
TTATTATTATATTATTATTATTATTATTATTATTATTATTATTATTATTATTATTATTATTATTATTATTATTATTACTATTATTATATTTCTAAAGGCTTGTATTGATACAGACATGTAATGCATGAGCAATTGTCTTACCTTTACCTCATAATGTTGTAAATTCAATGTGGCTGCACTGATGTGAAGGGCTCTATAGAGGTGCTATATAAATGTTCAGAAAAACCTACTTAAATGCATCCTTAATAAGAAGCATGACATTTTAGCATCGTACCAGTCAGTCCCTGTCTCGGTGACCTTAGTCTATTGATCGAAGGCAGGCGAATGACAACAACATCCCACGTAATTCTCAGCATAAGGTCTACTTTCTCTGCCTACGCATGACTTATTGCATGCGTGTGAAGAGTCATGCTTTGTACTCGCTGCTTGTTTACAAGGTTGCGATGGGATTATTTTTTCATAGAGATACATAGCACTAACAATAACAAGTGAATAATGATCATAAAAGTTTCGAAGGATATTCAATCATTCATTCATTCATTCTGAGAATTTATAAAGCGCCTCTTTAAGATATCTACTCAAAGGCGCTCTCTGCGCTAGCCTATTATGATGATAAGTGTCACTACGAACGAAAAATTACATCAGTTAGCAAAACAGTGCACAGTAACTGTCAGTCAGCTAGATGAGTCACGACTGGCGGGCCAACGCACACGCGTGGAACCAACCAACGGATTTCCGTCGAAAGCTGAAGATGGCATAGATGTTCAGAGTTTCTGAACCAATATATAATATTAGTGCTTTTAATATTTAAACATCAGTGTTAAGACAAAACATTACCATGTGCTTTAAATTTCTTAAATAATATAAGTTTTAAAGCAGGAGTATTAATCTTGAATCATAAGATATAAATTGATTTTTTCTTTATGCTTAAGGGTATATAAAATAGACAAAACTCCTCCAAATTTGTGAGTCATAGTCTATTCGGTTAGCTCAAAAGTCGAATGATTAGCTGGCCGGCCATTGTTTATTACGCTGTAAATTATACGACAATGTTTCACTGATGCACTTACACTCCGTAAGACAACGCCGAACAGGATCTGGAAAGAGCAACAGCAACAAGACATGCGACCGCAAATATGCCTTGCATCTTTGGTCCGCTGAGTTTTCGTATCTGAAGACAGAAAGCCAGAACGACTGAAGTAGATTCCTGTCCGACAACACGATGCAACACAATTTATTGTATTCATTATTTTATAAAGCGCTTCTCACAGCATACGCCTTTCAGAAGCGCTCCCAGTGCGAGGTAGGCTACCCTGAGAGAAAAGGAAGACTTTAAGGAGAGAGAAAGAGGCAAAGATGCCATAAGACAGGATAGTGGGGCGTTGAGAAGGGGAGGTCCATTCCAATGAGAGGTACCTATGCAGGCAAGGGATCTAGATTTAGCCATTGTAGTCCTAACACGAGGAAACGAAGAGATCAAGCTGGTCAGAAGATCTGAGAGGACGCAGCGAGGGGACGAAAAATTTGTAGAAAATTATATTTTGGAGAAAAAGCAAGTTGAGATTTGAGGGCGAGAATGAGAACTCTAAATAGAATGCGCGCAGAGAGAGGTAGCCAATGAAGTTGTTCAGCAAATAAATGCAGAGATGTGCGAGTATCGAGGAAGGCGAGCTGTAGGTCTCGTATTCAGCATACGGACCGAAGAAGAGATAGATTATAACCTTGGGTATAAGTCAACAAGGAGAGAATTGCAATAGTCAATTCGAGAAAAGATAAAAGCGTTGACGACTGAGGTGGAGGTAGAGGATGAAACAGTCTGCGAATAGCCCTGTGACGCCTAAGTTGGAAGTAATCTTGGACTGTTTCTAGTGAAGGTGAGAGAGCTGTCTAGGGTGAAACACACCTAAGTCACGAACACTAGATGAAAATGTGAAATGGTGAAACTTTCACAGAGTAATGTTTAGTTGAGTTTCAGGAGTTGCTGGGGAGTGCAAAACCAAGTAAGTTGGGTTTGGAGGAATTTAAAGCTAAGCGATTAGAGGACATCCATAGATGGAGATTTTGGGAAAGAGCGTCAATGTCACTAGCAAGAAGGAGTTGAGCAGAAGGAGGCCAATGATCATAAGCCTGGACATCACCAGCAAATGTATGGCCGATCGCCGAATAATTTGGGAAAAAGGACGGAATGTCGGTCGTGTATAAAATGAATAAGAGGAGGCTAAAGGCAGATCCCTGAGGAGCACCTAATATAATAGGGACCCAGTGAGTCCTGGAGTCGCCAGAAATGATCATTTGAATGCTATCAGACAAGTTAGGCAGAAACCAAAGAAGCGAAGAACCTCTGAGTCCACAGGAGGTCTCGAGGCGTTGGAGTAGAATTTCATGCAACACAAAGCAACTCAATGCAACACAATGCAACACAAACCAACAAAAAGCACCACAAAGCAGCACTATGCAACACAATGCAGCACAACGCAACACAGTGCAACACAATGCAACACTGGTACATACGACATACATTGTTCGCTTCTTAGATTGCTGTTATCGTGCTTGCGCTTAATCAGACCAGTATAGGCGCCAGGATTTCAGGTTTGGGAGGGCTAAAACCCCAATTCCTTCCCTTTCTCCCCTCCTCTCTGGCATTGGCAGTGATTTCACACTTTTGTTTGGCGGCTGAGCCGCAGATAGGGCGGGGGGCTTCAGCCTATCCTAGGCCCATGCTGTGTACTTGGGCTTAACGACACTTTTTCATATCGAAGATGATTAGTGTCGGAGGCAGAGTACAACCTCGTACTCCACGTTTATTATTGCGACCGAGCCACCCGCAGTAAAGATCCGAGAAATTAATCTCTGATAAACCGACCAACCGGGAATCGAACCCGGGCCGCCGGCGTGACAAGCGGGCTACCAACCCCACTCGGCCACTCAGGATCTCTGCCCATGCTGGCGCCGCCACTGAATCAGACTGATGGTGTTATATTATCATACCTGATCGTACCTTATATTAACTTACATTACCTCATATTACATCAGATTATGTTACCTCACCTTTCCCTGCCATATCCTATCCTATCTTATTCCATCCTCTCCTATCCAATCCCATCCTATCTTATCCATCTTATATTGTAATAGCGCCTCTTCTGGGCCTTTCTCAGGCAATATATAGCCATATTATATTAAGGTAATATTATACATACGTGCACAGCTTTCGCAGAATGCGGCCACCGTGAAGTATCAGATAGATTCAACCGTACAGTTCTAAGTAAAGCAGTCTTGCTTTTTAGCTGCAGTTAGTACGTCAACCAAGCTTGGTAAAAAGCAACTAGTAGAAACGTTTGCTGAATTGGGACGACCCACATATATAGCAGACTGATGATGTAATATATATATTATATACAATATATATTTTATATATATATATATGAGAGCAAGCGCTCAGATGTTCAGTGACATGCTTCAGTTGGCAGTGGAGTGGGCGAATGTCATAGACTACTGCGTTTTGGCTTAGAATAGCAACAATGCATTCAATTGTGTTACCCTTGTTTTCTTCTTCTTCTTCTTCTTCTTCTTCTTCTTCTTCTTCTTCTTCTTCTTCTTCTTCTTCTTCTTCTTCTTCTTCTACTCGTCCTTTTCCTTCTCCTCTTTCTTCTTTGTCTTCCTCTTTTTCTACTTCTCCTCCTACTCCTCCTTCTTCTCTTCCTCCTCTTCTTCCTCCTCTTCCTCCTCCTCCTCCTCCTCCTCATCTGCGTCTTTCTCTTATTTATTCTTCTCCTTTATTGAGTGTCAACAATGCATTAGTTATTAGAGACTTACGGAACTCTGAACATACAGAAATTAGATTAAGATTTTCAAAAACCGTAAATGCATTGTCGCAATAAACTTTCTGTTCTAATTTAAACAACCTGCATTAATAGGGTGGTTCACAGATGCATGGTCAAAAACAAAGTGCAAGCTAGAATCCAGGGCACCCTCTCAGTTTGTTAGACCTATCAATAGTATTATTTAGACAAAACTTCAGCTTTTAATTCCAACGGGAAGACGGTGCTCACGGACTGTGTCACTTTGCCTGATACCGATAAAAATACACTAATTGTGGAAATTAATGCGTCGAGCATACATTCCTGTACGAATGTATTTTATCTCACGATAAATCAAATGTTACTGTAATTTGACAACACACGTGACAGTAGAACAGTTAGTTAGTCAGATTGATCTGTAAAATTTCAGTAAGTTTGAAGAATTGGAAATGTCCAAAAAAAAAACATCGTTCTGACAATGAATGTCGATTGTTCCGGTTTTATGACTTCAACACCCGCTACAGTCTTAGCGTCTAGAAACTGCAAGCACTGTGTCAACAACAGACTTCTTTGTTGTTGTTGTGAGGCAGATAACATTCTTATTTGCCACGACCACTTGAAGAAGACACTGCTTAAATTCTTCTTCATTACTCACGATGAGTCGGTTGAATTACTCGAACAACTTCACACACCTCTGAGCCGTTGACCACTCTCAACTGCTGAATTCTCTCTCTACCTTGTTTGTAATCCTCATTCTCGATCCATTTCTCTTGTGGAAATGTAAGAAAGTAATCACTAATCTTCATGTGACAGCAGTGTCAGTTTTCACTTGGTTGCAAAATCACCCAGGCAAGCCCCCTCCTTCAGTACCGTAGCATCACCTCTAACCTTCCTGTCACCAGGCTTTGCAGTTACTCTGTGAACAATATTCACCTTATCTGTTACTGGAAGTTGGTATGAGAACAGTGCCAGACCTACAGCCTCATCTGAACGGTACCACTAGTGGTTTCTAGGGCCTTCCTGGCAGCAACGCTGATCTAGGAGTCAACTGACTCGTGTTTTCCTAGATTTTATCCAAAGTGACAGATCTTGTCCACGATCTTCAGCAGCAACTTCCCCAGCAAGTGAGGCCTTTGTCCATGCTTTTGCGTAAAGAAGGGCAACAAAGCTGCACATGAATATAAGTTTCTTTCTTCTTCGTTAGATTGAATACACCACGTTGATCATGAAAAGGGTAGATTTTGATGGCATATAGTAACTTGGACATCCAACGTGCATGGTGAATTGGCCCAGGGCTCTCCAGTGAATTCCTTACCTTAGACCTTAGTCCTTCCTCGCGCTGTCAGCGCATCGGGCGACACAGCCTCTCCACGTTATCCTGTCTTCCGCGGCCAGCATAGCATCGTCCCACGTCATTCCGCCGCCTTCCAGATCCTGAGTGATCGTGCTTCTCCAAGTCTTTCTGGGTCTTCCTCGCCCTCTTCTCCATCCCGACGGAGTCCAATCCAGTGCCTGCTTTAGCGTTCTCTCCTCTCCCGATCTATGTATGTGCCCCAACCAACGTAACCGCATCTTCTTCAGCATGTCTTCCAGTTTCTCCATGGATGTTCTCCTTCTTACTTCCTCATTTCTGACCTTATCCCTCCAAGTGATCTTCAGTAATCTTCTCAGCCAACGATGATGTGCCGCCTCCAGTTTCTTCATATTGACTTTTGTCATAGACCATGTCTCTGCCCCATACAGCAGCGCTGTCAATACCAAAGCTCTGTATAATCTTGTTTTTGTTGTCAGACTGAGTCCTTTGTTCTTCCATATATTGTTCAACCTTCCAAATGTGGCATTGGCTTTTCCCAATCTGCTTCCAATCTCTTTATCACAGCTGCCATTGCTTGAAATCATACTCCCCAGATAGCAAAAGTGTTCCACCTCCTCCAGCACATCCTCTCCAACTTTGATGTTTTCAGTCACTGTCCATTTTCCTACTTTCATAATCTTTGTTTTGGTGGTATTGATCCTCAGTCCGACCAGACCCGCCTCTCTCTCCACACTGTCTGTGAGTTTTCTCATTCCTTCCCAAGACTCCTCCAGTAGCGCTATGTCGTCTGCAAAGTCTAGATCCGCCAGCTTTCCCTCTCCTTCCCACTCCAGGCCACACTCCCCTTCTTTTGTGCTTCGTCTCATCACCCAATCGATCGTTAGCAGGAATAGCAATGGTGACAGAATGCAGCCCTGACGCACGCCCGTGACAATCTGGAACCACTCTCCTAGTTTCCCCTCCGTTCTCACTGCACACCTGCTTTCTGTATACATTCCTTTTATGATGTTTATAATCTTCTCTGGTATACCGTATTGTGCGAGGATATTCCACACCACAGGTCTTTGGACGCTGTCAAATGCCTTCTTAAAATCGACGAAGTTGACAAGTACATTTACATTTCCCTCTACGCACTTCTCAACAATCTGTCTCAGTATAAAGATCTGTTCGCTGCATGATCTGCCCTTTCTGAAGCCCGCCTGCTGTTGTCTCAATACGCTGTCTACCGCTCCCTGTATTCTTCTCAAAATTATGCTGGCCAAGACCTTCCCCGGTATGGAGAGCAACGTGATTCCTCTCCAATTGTTGCAATCACTAAGGTTCCCTTTCTTCGGTAGCGGTATGATGATCCCATCTCGCCAATCTCTTGGAACCTCCCCGGTCCTCCATATCATATTGCATAGGTGCGCCAGGATCTTGTTCATCTCTCTCCCTCCATTTTTTAGCAGTTCTGGTTGAATATCATCAATTCCTGCAGATTTTCCATTCTTTAGTCTTCTCATCGCATCCTCTACCTCCTTCTCCGTGATATCATCCAAGTTCACATCCAAAGTTTGTAAACACTGATCCTGTGAGAAGTCGTGCATAATCTCTGGCTCTGGGCAATTCAGGATTTTGTCAAAGTGCTGTCTCCATCTTGCTGCCTGTTCCTCGTGTGTTCGAAGCGTGTTTCCTGCAGCATCTCTAATTGGTAGCTTTTGCGTCATCCCTCCCGTTAACTCTTTTGTGATCTTGTATAGTGTCTTGGAGTCTCCTCTCTCTGCCGCCCTCTCTGCCTCCTCCAGACGATCCTCCGTCCACACTTTCTTATCCTCTCTGCAGCGCTTCTTTACCTCCTTATCCTTCCTTCGATAGTCTTCGCATAGATCCTCTGCATATGTTCCTCTGTTGTATGCTTGTTCTCTCCTGCTTTTGAGTTCTCTGCGTTCGTCAATTGCTCTCCATGTACCCTCCCTGATCCATGTTTCCTTCCTTGTTCCCCTTCTCAACCCGATCACTTCTTTCGCCGTTTCATTTATCGTGTTTTTTATCCTCGTCCAGCTTTCCTCTATTGACTCCTGTTCTGCTCCCTGTTCACCCAGGACTTCAAATCGGTTCTTTAATTCCAGCTGAAACGTTTCCTGCACCTCCTTCCTCCAGTGAATTATTGAAGGCTAACTTCCAAGACAACCATTTTCAGCTCAAATGAGTTCTTGACCTCTTATCTCTGAATCTGATTTTCTTTCAGTTAACTTCTTGAGAAAATTGAGTGCTGTTTCATGATATGGTTCAGTGCCGGATATGACATTCAGTCCTGTATCACACTTTCCCAAGCAGCTTTATATGTCTGGAAGATTGGAATATGTGGTGAATTAGATGGACCGCAGCACAAGGTGAATACTTTGGCTAAAATCATCACATGGTGACGGCAGGCCAACCACAGGAGCCCTCGATCTATCTTGTCTTCCAGCAGAACGCACACTCCGTTGAAGAGCTCAGTGTTGACAGTTATCAAAGCTCAAGGGTTTGAACCTTGTCAGTGAGTTTCCACAACTCCAGAAGATTATGAATGGCCATGGATTCATTGTATCCTGTCACACAGGCTAATTTGGGCACACCAAAGATTTAAAGTGTTAAATATTATGAGCTCTTAAATTTCATTGGCAAATGGTAAATTTGACAGTGCACTTCTGAAAACATGTCTGCCAAAAACACAGAAAGTAGACACCATGACCTTCATCAAGAACTTTACACTTTGTTCAAAATACCAGTAAGTAAGTAAGTATAACACAACAGAAACTATTTGAAGCTCATCTCCAAGACAAATGTTGAGTTGTTGACCAAGTTATACGACATCAAGAGACATCAAGATTTACCGCTAATGCTACTATATGGTAATATTTCTATGTCATTGAGCACCATCTTCCAGCTGGAATAAGATGCTGAAATTTTATCTCAATAATACTATTGACAGGTCTAACAAACTGAGAGGGTGCCTTGGTTTCTAGCTTGAACTTTGTTTTTGTGAACCACCCTACTGCATTAACATATAAGCGATTTCTGATGCAGTGCAGCTCTCTATGGCGAATGAGAAAGTAACATACAAGCATGACAAGAGCATTCGCAGTCTTCTGGTCAATCAGCTGCCTTCAATATTAGGTTCCTGCAGGAAATGCAGTATGTACATGTATGTCACATTACTATGATAAATTGCGAAGATTCTTCATATGGTAGAGCTTGAGTCGTCACCAGAGCTACGATGTTGGTGGAAAGGCAGAGGATCTGAGAGACTTCCAGCTGATAAAAAGAGAGTACCTTTTGCTGGGGGTGCGAAGTCCCAAGAAACTGGAGATTGGCAAGAGTCGATCTTATAAGTGTATGGCAGCCTGTTAGACGTCGATCCTAATGTAAGACACTGATGGCAAGCAGGGGCGGAGACTTAGGGGGGACAGGGGGACGGTCCCCCCAAAACTTGAGGTGGGGGGAACGGAGCTGCTTATATCCCCCCAATATTTCTGAAATATTTCATGAATATAATAGTAATAGCTACGAGTGACAGCTGGTGCTTATCAGCACTCAAATAATAGAGCAATTTTGTTCAGATGACAGCTTAAAATGTTACCATTACAGTGTGGAAATTCAAAAAATTTTAGCCCTGGGGAGGGGTCACATCCCTCCCCAAACCCTCCCCAAACTCAACCACGACTCAAACTGCATGTTAGCTAAGAGTGACAGCTGGTTCTTATCAGCACTCAAATAGTAAAGCAATTTTGTTCAGATGACAGCTTAAAATGCTACCATTACAGTGTGGAAATTCAAAAATTTTAGATAGGGGAGCAGGGACGTCATTTGGGGGGGGGCAGGGGGGCATTTGCCCCGCCCCTGAAAAATCAACTATATGTATGTCAGTGCATTTGATGAAATAATATAACTTAATTCGTCACTAGGAGTCTAGGACAGCAGCCCTTAATATATTCACTTGTGGTTTTCTAAGTACATTGATTTTTGTCTACCTCTTCGTATGCACTTTGCACGTAGCCCGAGGTACCGAGACAGTTAGAAAGATGTACATAATTATATAAATGAAATTTGTAGTAGGTCTGCTTTAGCTATAGAAGTACTATGTAACTGGAGACGAACAAGCAATCCAGCCTTTCAGTCACACAGATTATCTCATATGCCGACTGGCGAGAGAACACACAGAGTTGCCTGTCAAAGGCGACTAGCCGAGAGAGCCCACAGAGGTACCGGTCAACGGTATAGTTGTAAGATTGATAGCCCCTGATAGCCTCTACGTGATGTAGGTCAATGCTAATGTTCATGCTTTCTTTCATTATACTCACCTTATATGACCCTTTCCCAACATTCCCATGCAGCTTCACCATCAGGAAGATATCTCTCATCAACTAGCCTCCCACCCACATTTTGGCTCTCATGCATGAAACCAGGTTTTGCAGTAGACCTATATCAAATTTCTAGCCAGGAGCCCTTGCCCTTGCCTAAGCCAAAACCTTTCAGTCACACAGATTGTCCCATTGGTATATTATATACAGTTTGGAGTGTCATTCTCTGCACGTTTTGTTTGGATCGGGTGATGCGGCTAATGGATAGAACTCTTATGATACATAGGGCCTACATGTAGGTGTAGATGTAAATATCAATAATAAACTGACAACTGTGAAGGTAAGCTAATTTGCTGTTCATCAGTCTTACATTATAGAACTTATTTCACAGTCAAAGTTTTCCTATGTTATGCATATTTAATCAAATTTGGCAGAAAGGTTTCATTTCTTGTGGAAATATCTAACCACTTCTGCAAGTGAGTTGGCAGAAAAAGCTGTAGCTTCAGCAAAGCAATATCCTGCTGACCTCAATAACAGAAATTCATCATTTACCCTCTGTACATAAGGCAAATTTTGAATGTACCCATTTAACACCACTGGACCTGTTGCACTTTTTAACGCAGTGCAATCCTTCAAAGCAATTTGCAAATGTGTGTGTCAGCTTACATCTACTGTTGACAATTATTCCATCAACAGTAGCCTCTGCAACTCAAGGTGATTAAGAATTTTTAAGGTCTATAATGTCTCATTAATGTCTTGTGGATTTGGCTTTGTTGAGCATTAATTGAGTCTAATATTGCCTGAACAATTGATTTATTTTGAATTGTCATAAGAAATTTTGCAGAAAAAAAGGACCAGGAATGCTCCTTTGTTGATCAAATAAGCCTATTAAGTTGTTTAAGCATGATCATATTCTTATTGTGACAGTGGTGTGGAGGCTTCCAAAGTTTTCTTTAATATGAGTCTTCATAATTTTCTTGCCCCCCTGAAAAAAACTGAAATGACGTCCCTGTAGGGGAGGGGTGACATCCCTCCCCAAACTCAAACACGACTCAAACTACATGTAAGCTACGAGTGACAGCTGGTTCCTATCAGCACTCAAATTATAGAGCAATTTTGTTCAGATGACAGCTTAAAATGCTACCTTTACAGTGTGGAAATTCAAAAAAATTTACATGGGGAGGGGGCACATCCCTCTCCCCAAACCCCTCCCCTGCTCGGCGCTGCGCGCCTCGCCGATCGTCCTTCGGCCGCTCCTTCGCCGGTCCCCCCAAACCCAAGACCAAGTCTCCGCCTATGATGGCAAGTTTATAATTTTGGCAAGTGTTTAAGGTATTTTCTGTCCTTCGTTGATCAAACTCAACTGAGCGTGGCCGTGTCTGCTAAGTGACTCTAAACTATTCTGTCCTGAGTCTTCCTTCATGCTGTATGAAAAAACATATAAATATTCGTGTTTATTATTAATTCAAACTGACACACCTCAGTACAATTACAAGTCATAGTATGAACGGATGATTACAAGTTATTACACGAGTTGAATTTAACTGTGTGACAGCCATGCAAGGCACCCATCACATCCTGCTGCTCATTTTACTGACGCCACATAGCGAATGAAAGGCTGAATCGACCTTTGGGAGGGTAGCGGGAATTGATCCCGCGTCCATGCCTCTAGACTCTTTGTGGCGGAGTGTTACCATTAACCTAAACCGAAGGCCGAAGTTTAGCTCTGCTAAATTAGCTCTTAACGACCACAGTCGAGATATTTATTCACACTGTAGTCCGAATAGGTCTATGTATATCACGTGTTTTGTCCAATCCCTCGGGACTTGTTCATGGAGACCCTCGGGGTTCTCACGTGGCTGTCTTCTCGAATGCAGGCAACATGTACGGAAGAAACACGGTCTCTGTCTTCGGACAGTGGCAGACATTGTTGTCCTCCTTCTGATCGCTATAATATTGCTCACATAGTCAAGGTAGGACTATTGGCATTACAGACTGATGGTGCTCGATTCTAACTCTGGGTTTACTTAAAATTCTCATAGCAGAAGATGATAAATGGAATCTTGGAACCATGGAGATTGAGTTACGAGGGAAACAAGCAACAACTAGGCCTACTGCTGCGTCATTTAAAAGTGTAGAAGTCTCGGAATTACTACGAAGAACATGCAACTTTGCGTCCAGAATATTTTTAATTGTTTTAATGACAGCATTATAATTATAACTTGTCAATTTTTATGAGTTGTCGGGACTTGTTCATTTTAAATAATAGTTCACATAAAAACAGTTGCATTCGATCACTAGGCTATAAGCTTAAATGTTTTTCTTATACTTCTTGCTCCTATTTTTGTGACGAACTTTTCCATTAATTTCATGTCTGTCTATGGGAATTCCACATAGCTTCAATCCAACAAAATAACTACGGAGATGAAGCAGTTAAATCCAGCTGTATATATTTAAATTCTGGAGACATCAAATGAAGCATCTATATAGTCCTATGATCTATATATAGAGTTAAATCTTTCTTAAAATTCGTCAGCCTAAAGGCGTCAAATATATTATAGGCTGAAACTTCATTTCTTTCTGAAGCAAAGTCCTAAAAGACGATTCATATCTAAATCTACAACATTTCATACATTTAGGTTTTTCCTCGACCGTTCGCACATCAGCCCAATCGTTTCCAATGATTGCGGCTTCTGCTTCGAAAAACGTAATCGATACAAGACGTCTTTCCGGAGACGATAATACTTTCGACGAACTGACAGAGGCACTCGCCCCTCTGGCGATTGTGTCTCTGCTCCTCTGGCTTTGAATTTCGCCCATTCATCAGCAGCTGTCCGTATTCAGTCGCATGTTGAATTAGCAGCTTCTCCGCTTCATTCTGATAAGAGACCGATAACATGGAATAAGCAAATAAACTGGGTTTAATGCACTGTCAGTAATCAATTATATAAACAAACAGAAATGGTCCAATGAACCTGTCGCAGCTTTGCTGTGTTGAGGTGCTATATAAATTTTCAGTTACATTTTTTCAAACAAACTGAACTTTGTTCATCAATAAACTCGGCACAATGTGGCCTTTCATGTACAATGTCAACTTACTGTACCTCTATGTTTGTCGTAACAAGAGATGAGTCATTTTCTGTCTCATTAATAAGCAGATTTGCCTCTGCTGAATTACCAGTCACTTCCTAAAGACAACATTAATCACCACTCTATAATGATGCTGCCTGCCATAGTAAAACCTGCACTTAATCAGTGTGTGTTTCTCTCTGTCTGTATGTAGGTCTCTCTCTGTGTGCTTGTATGTGTGTAACTGCACGTGTATTTGTGACACTGCAGCAGATACATGTAGGTTGAGCACTCCCCATTAATGCAGTAGGCCTATTCGTTTCGAGACAGCCATTGACGATTCCGGCAGAGGAAGCTTGTAGAAGTTCTATGTGCACATATTATTGACTTGCATCTGTAAGTACAAGAGCCGCATGATTATGATTAAAGTAATGGATGAATAAATACTTCTTCATTGACACTGGAATTCCGGATCTGGTGGACTAGAAACTGCTTCAGGACGGACAACAAAACAGAAGCAACTGAATAAGGAAACTTTCGTCAGCGGGCAAACTAGAACTCTGTAAATCTCAGCATCAAGCAGTGAGTTTAGATAGTTATTTACTTACTATACATTAATGACTTAACGAATGCATCTGACCAACTTAACTTTATTCTTTTTGCAGATGACACCGATGTCTTTTTCTCTCATAAATCAATCCAGTCTCCGCTATCTATATATTGCCAACACTGAACTTGTCCATGTGGCGGAATGGTTTAAGGCTAATAAACTTTCTCTTAACCTGGGAAAAATAGACTATGTCCTTTTCCGATCTCATCGGAAACCCGTCCCCACTACTGATTCCATTCTTTCCATCGACAATATTTCTATTGCTCAAGTCAATTCTTCCAAATTCCTCGGGGTCTACATTGACCAACATTTAACCTGGAATGATCACATAAGTAACATTTCCACTAAGGTTGCCAAGAACATAGGGATTCTGGCTCGTGTATCCTACCTGTTACCCGCAAGAGCTCTGCATACGCTATATTATTCTCTTGTTTACCCTTACTTGACATATTGTAATATCGCCTGGGCCTCCAATTATTCCTCTCGACTGAATACAGTGAATAGGCTATCTATATTACAGAGACGAGTTGTACGTATTATTGCTGGGAGATCATTGATAACTAGTCTAACACTGCAAGTAGGTATAGTATACTACGAATACTTACTATCCCTCAGATAAATAAATTGCAAATCTGTGAATTTATGTATCGCTTCACCAACAAATCTCTTCCCCAATCTTCAGTCGCTACTTCTCTAAGATCTCTGATACTCATTCTCACTATACAAGATCTCTCGATAACTTTGATGGAACCTATGCCCGCACTAACACTCGTTATTTTACCTTAAGATGCGCTGGTCCTCCTGCCTGGAATAACCTATCGAAGTCACTGCGCACTCTTCCGAATATTGCCATATTTACAAAAGAGGTCAGAGCGTATACCTCCTTGACAATAGTCAATGCGTTATCTAAATATGATTATTCATTGTTATACCACAATTAGTTCAGTGACCTAGTTAATTAACTTAGTGTTGTTAGTTAAGCTAGTTATTCCTATTTCTTTTTTCTGACAATGCTATTTGTGTATACTCAACCGTCATCTCTCTGCTAACATGGTACACGGGTATCCCTAACTTAGCGGGACTTCAGTCCCTTCTGGGTAGGCTACCCGATTGTTTCCCTCGAAAGTTAATAAGATAATCATGTGATCTGTCTGTTTTAAATTTCCAAACTTATGATCGGTGATTAATGATTATTCTGGATCACTACTTGTAAACTATTCTCTAGAAACAATAAAAGGATTGATTGATAACCATAAATTTTATTGAACCCAAATAACAGTAATTAACAACGAAATAAGAGATAGAACAAACTAGCAAGTTAGCAACAGAAGCGATCAATATATAAGGCTACGGCCCTAAGGGACATAAGTCCCGCTAACAAATGCTGCAATCTGTAAGAAATGCATAATTTTATTCAGAAGTAGTATTCGATCACAAGTGTAAGATATAACGTCATAATTCTTAACTAGTTAACTAGGTCTATAAATGTAACGAGCACTAGACAAATTGGGCGATAAGATGACACCGTAGTCTGATTTTAAACAGCGAGATGTTAGTTAAATTGCGCAAAGGGAGATGTATTATTTTATCATTCCAAATGCTGAGTCCAGCACATTTAATAGAAAACATCCGGGAATTGGTCCTAGCAAAAGCTACTACAAAATTCGCAGCAGAACGTACCAGAAAGGTGTTTAGGATAGACGTAGTAGTAAAACAGTTGTTGAAGACCTTGGAAATTGATTATGAAAATATTTAAACATAAATTCGCTAGTTAGCAAGATTCTAATCTGTTCGATATTTAGAACACGATACAAGTTAAATATTGCATCGATAGTCATAGAGTGTCGAGCGCCAGCAGTTACATTATAGTATGTTAAAGAATGTTAAGGTATATTATGTCATAGTAGTTGCATTTGAATCTTGGAGAGTGCTTTCATCTGAAGCCGATCGCAAAGCTGAGGATATTTGGCATCTGGTTTGTCTGCACGTAACAACCACATCCTCCGAAGTGAATTTCACCAAACATAAAGAAATCGCTTGGCATTACTCGACCTGATGGATTGGACCACAAATTTGACAATAAGTAGGTGATAACTGGATCTGGATGATAAGCTGTTCCAGGGGCAATTTCTTTGAAGTTCGGAAACAAAGCGATGTGACTTGCCGCTACACTGTCGCAGTGATTGTAGGCTGCACGAAAACCATTGACAGTGAGACCCTGAACTTTTCTGGTTGTAGAATAACTGTTCGGAAGAAAGCCGAAGTAAAGAAACGGGTTGCCAATAATGCCGCTGTTAACAGGCCTGCTGTAATCTGTGTAGTCGTTCAGTCCTAATCGCAAGGGAACAGAGCTGAAAATAAAGACATTTTTACTTTAATTTAATTTAACTCTTGACCTCTGTTAATAGCTTAGGCAGTTCTCTGATGTAGAACATTAACACATACAGTTTATGCAGTGTGATGCTGTCATTCGCAGCTACTTACAATGATTTGCATAGGGCCTACCAATACCACCAGCACACCCACAGCTAAAAGATCTATAATATTATAGCCTACGTGTCCTATTTCCTTCATCGCATTTTCATGCAATAGGTTCTATCACACAAATTCGTCATCATGAATTTCTTTAAACACGCTATATAATTGTTCAGATACAAATAGCTACAGGCATATCTATGCAACTTGCAGGATTTTGCAGTTTTCGTATTTTAAGTAATTGTAAACTGCAATTAATTGGCCGATATTTCACATAAAAATAAACTTATGAAATGACAATTTAGGATGGGATTTGATTGTCCCCAGATCAAATGAATATGGAGATACCCTGTGCAGATGCATGTCTCCATTGGTAGACGGACATATTCCTCCTGGATAAAATCACCCGGGACATAATCCCATGACAACAGGGAGGAGGACATAATCTAGCCACGTTTTTGGGATCAGTAATAGGATATAATGGAAATAAATCGTTAGCTTAGGAAAAACTGCAATGAATGGTCTGTATGGAAGGACAAACATGTGAGTATAGACACGAAAAAAAAAGATTGGTGAAGGCTCTGATCATACCAACAGTAACATACGGCAGTGAGACATGGACAATGACCAAGAAAATGAAAAAAAGATTAACGCATGTGAAATGTGGATATGGAGGAAGATGCAGAGAATATCATGGATAGAGAAAAGGACCAACGATTGGGTGCGCATGAGTATCGGAATTGAGAATGAAGAGACACTACAACAAACAGTGCTAAGAGCAAAGTTGAGGTTCTTTGGTCATGTCCGCGATCAGATGGATTGGAAAAGGAAATGATGTTAGCATATGGAGAGGGAAGGAGAAAACAAGGACGACCAAGGAAAAAGTGGATGGACGAGATACATGAAACAACTGGAATGAATTTGGCAGAACTGAGAGATGCGACGGCGGACAGAAGGAAATGGAGAGGCTTGATCATGAAGGTCGCTAGAGTTCCAAGAACTGACAGCACAAGGTGACAAGGTGAAACTGCAATTAATTGGCCGATATTTCACATAAAAATAAACTTCTAAAAACAATTTGGGACATTTGATTGTCCCCATCAAATCCCTGTGCAGATCATGTCTCCATTGGTAGACGGGCATATTCCTCCTGGATAAAATCACCCGGGACATAATCCCCGAGGCTTGGACATAATCTCCCAGGCTAGGATATAAATGAATGAATGAATTATATAATAATTTTTTTGATCCACTGGAAAAGTTTATTATAGGCTACTAGTTGCCCTAAATTTGCCCAAAATTCTTTCAAGCAACTAAAGTATTATTTTCATCAATGCAACTTCCAGTTTAACAAGGAACCATTTTCATCAATCCAACTTCTATTTTCACAAAATATTATTTAATCAATCCAGCTTCTATTTAAGCAACAATTATTTTTATTTATTAATTCAGCTTCTATTTAAGCAACAATTATTTTCATCAATCCAACTTCTATTTAGACAAGAATTATTTTCATCATACCAACTTCTATTTAATCAAGAATTATTTTCCTTAAACCAACTTCCAGTTTCACAAGAAGCTCTTTTCATCAATCCAACTTCCAGTTTTAACAAAGTATTATTTCATCAATCCAGCTTCTATTTAAGCAACAATTATTTTTATTTATTAATCCAGCTTCTATTTAAGCAACAATTATTTTCATCAATCCAACTTCTATTTAGACAAGAATTATTTTCATCATACCAAGTTCTATTTAATCAAGAATTATTTTCATTAAACCAACTTCTAGTTTCACAGGAAACTATTTTCATCAATCCAACTTCTAATTTCACCCAAAATTATTTTCATCTATCCACCTTCTATTTAGGCAAGAATTATTTTCATCAATACAACGTCTATTTGAGCGAGCAAGAATTATAATTGGCGAATAATAATAAATTATTTAGAACGCTAAAACGATAAATTACCAACTCGCCGACCATTCGTTCATTGTAAATTCAATTTTAAAAGTGAACGACATAAACAAAACAGAAGTTAAGACCTAAACGACATTAGACCTAAAAGACACCAACAAGTCTTAGCCTTAGATCGAAATGAAAATAATAAGTCTTAAGTCTATACCTTAATGACATTAACAAGCTGACACAATGAACAAAAACTTGGCAATTAAGGTTTGTCAATTAAGTGTAGAAATAGGCTAATGCTCATACTCGGAGTGACTATTGCAAACGATCTTAGTGCTTCTTCCCATGTCAACAGGATTCTAAGTGCATGCCTGGTTTGCTTCACGCTCTCAGAGTCCTCAGGGCACACGGTCTGCTCCAATTGCGCTCCATGAAGTTGCACGTGCAACTACCATCTCTCGCCTTCTGTATAGGCCTACCGCTTGGTGGGGATTCACTGCCGCAAACGACCGTCAAAAACTTCAACGTTTCCTCCTCTGGGCCAAACGACTGGGCTACCTCCCTCCTGAACACCAGGATTTAGACCGAATGATGGAAGATGCAGACGTTAGACTCCTTCAAGCGGTCAACCGGAAAATTCAACATGTGCTTAGAGGCCTCTTTCCTCCGACCGTACGTAGGCCATATGCTCTGCGCCCTAGGCCTCATGAATACGAACTGCCCAAAAAGATGACCACAATTTCATCTCTAGGGTTCTATTTCGGACTATTCGGTGATTTTCAGATTTAACTCTCAATCTGACTAAAGACATAAACTTATAGTTTTTAATTTCATTACCTTCATTATCCCATGTAAACAAGTTGCGGTATGTCAACTTAGTATTTTTAATAAACGAAATCGACTAGGGGCTTTGGTCCGGAAGGATAATATTTCAGGATGCCTCGGGCTTCAGATCGACCTGAATTGTGCCGCCCGAAGAGCTGATCTGCTGAAATTCTCTCAAATATCGGATTAAACATGAGAGATACACTTCACTAAATTCTAATCGAGGACATAATAAAGTTCAAAATCTTCCTCCTCTGCCATGACTTGTCGTTCAGCTCCACTCCAGCAAACATTTATTAATTTTGCAAGCTGTTTCTGTCGGTTTTAGCTCAAGCGGCGGAAAATTCGATTCATTCGGCTGCAGTGGAAAAGTTCAGGTTCCTCGCTGCCGTACACGAATACGAGAACTCCGCGCAGCTCACATATCGGTCAATCCCTATGGAACAATGTTCCTGTGAACATTCCATCGTCGTATGCTAAGATACACCTGCTTCGGTTCTATAGACTTCCATGTTCGTAACGCTTTCCAGAGATCCTTAAAGGTCGCTGTACAAAAGCCCAGCAGCAGTGTGACAATTACATTTTGTGAGCTTTGGGTTAGCACACTGAAACAAGCTACTAAATTTCTAAGCACAATTAAAAACTTGCAATGCGTCATATTTGACCGGTAAGGCGAGTCAGATATTCCTACTAATACGACCCTTACTTGTTACTCCCAAAAGCCTAGATTATCAAAATAAGTCCACATACGCATATTCCGAAAGCTGGCCGAGTACTGCGTAAGGTTGGCTTCCATTAGTATGTCGAACTCGTAAGAGGAACGAAGTATTGTCAGTGAACAGCGAGAGAAGTTCTTCGCTTTTCCGCCACGGGAGATACATTGGATGGATGAAAGTGTAGCCGCCACCATTCAACCCCATTTCACAGTAAACCTGCGAAAGAATTTAAATTAACTTAACTGAAATTTAACTCAACATTTCAACCATTTAAAATGCCACTCTAAAGTCGATGTTTACTGTCAATGTTTAAAAATTTAAAAGCGTCTTAAAAATACATCCCCAATATTAATCGGGCAGGTGAATACTCTGGGAAAGCCTAACATAGCAATTGGTCAAATAGTCGTCGTCGTCGTCATCATCATCATTGTAAGGCATCATCATCGTCATCTTCACCATGCCCGTCTCTGGCGGGCTCTCGTAGGCCTACATGGGTAGAGCCCAAACCAATAGAGTTCCATCCATCGCTCACTCCTTCGCAGATGGTAGAGGAGAGAGCATCCGGATATCCTTTTGACCACATGATCCGTGCACGATCATTGGAATGACATCAGCCATAAGTCATGGAGAGATTCATCGCACACAAACACTGTTGGGATCATCTCTTCCACCTTGCTTACCACCGTAGCATTAATCCTTGTTTCTCAGATCCGTCATGGATTTTCAAATAGATCACTATTTTTGATTGCGTTTTCACTGGAATTGATGTCTTGAGCAACATACAAACAATTAAATTGTATTGGATGCCAAACTCTGTCAGTCACACTGTAACACATACGTACTTGTATGGCCTGTCTATACTTTGTGTATATGGTGTAGACACCGCTTGGCGCTCCTGAATATGCATTTTCAATGCTTCTGCAAGATTGCGGAGCACGTGAAGGAACACCTAAAAAGCATCATATTCAGTTGTTAAAATGATCGTTCACTTCAACCTATAGGGAAACGAATTAAGCAGGGTGAGAAACAGCAAACTCAGGCCTCCACCGGTCATCGCTCTTTGGGCAACTCCTCTGATAAGACGCCACTCTCGTGAAAGAGTTCGTGCTCTGCGCTTAGCTTTAGAAAATTTGGACTTACGATTACGAACACCACCTCAAAGCTTTCCACAAGTTTTACGCTCCAAATTGAAGTCTGATCTCTTCAAGAACTCCAACCCTAATCCACCCGCTTTTCCGGCATCAAAGCTTTCTCGCCATCAACGAAACCCGCCTTAGCAGTTGTTCTCCATCATCTCCCTGGTATTTCTGGCAACTGACTTGGCTCTACATGTATACATGTAGTTGCCAACTACTTCAATCTCATGCAGTTCTCTCAAACCCTTCGCCTAGGCCTATCCTTACTATATTGTTCGACCTTGTGACATACAGCCAAACGAATGTCTGTCAATAACATTATTAATTGGTTGTTTGTAGGGCCTACATTTTAAAGGCCTTATTTATATGGTGATAAGTGACAATCGGTGGCTCACAGTCGAAACATGTTGTGTGGATAGTTTATAAAGAACTTTATTTGGATACAATGGCACAAACATCGAAAATAATGTATATGAGAAAACCGCATTTAGAAATAACTACATGTAGGCCTACATATGGTCATTCTGAGTAAACTCACTTAACAACTTTTAAGAAGATGGTGTACATTCGATTGTCATATTTCACTTATTAGTTTTACATGTACCAAACGGCACTCAACGAAAACACTACGCACTTCCTTTTGCAATAAGCTTGTTTCCACCATCTCTTATCAACAGGTCTCTTGTTTCTGTCTCCGTGATATTTCATCAGCCTTCGACACCATTGATTACAATATATTACTCGACAGACTCCGACCTGGTTCGGCTTCATTCTTAATTCAATCCAATCTATCCTCCGTTGCATCTTCGTTAAAACACCGGAATACTCATCCCAATCATGACCTCTCAATTGCGGAGTTCCACAGGGTTCTGCTCTTGGACCTCTTTTGTGCTTTCTTTCTTTTTAGCGTGGTTATTCAAATCTTCTCCTAGATGGCATCTAATCTCTTTCGCTTGAACCCATGGCATCTAGAACTGAATTCATACTTATAGGCTTGCATAACCAACTCAAGAAGATCGTGATCTTTTTATTTCCTTCAGCCTGCAATCTACTTTCACCGATACATTCACTACAAATTCTTCTGTCCGCAACTTAGGTGTGACTTTCCACAAAATCCTCAGCCTCTCGAATCACATCACCCGTCTTTCCCGCTCTTGGTTCCTGTAAATCCTTGACCTTCGCAGAATCCGCCATACGCTTGACCTCCAACCAAAACTATTACCGCTGCAGTCATAGTTCATGCTAAACTAGACTACTGCAATTCAATATTCCTGAATGAAGACACCACCCAAATAAACCGTCTTCAGGCTATTCAGAATGCGCTCGCTCATGCTGTCACTAAAAATGTTAAACACCATCGCATCACTCATGTCCTCAAATGGCTACACTGGTTTAAAATTCCTGAAAGAATAGAGTACAAACTCCTATAACTGACAACACACTCAAATCCGTCAGTTTTGGGGCGCTGTAGAAATCTCGAGTTTGTGATTACGATGACGAAATATATTCGCTGGAAGCACCAGCAAACAATACACAGAACTAGACCTATTAGCCCTTAAACACATGCATCCTGTAGGTAAAATAATTACCCCAAAGCAGGTTATTAAGGAACTTACCGGCCTCGAGAGATTCCAACGAAGCTACTGCAAGCAAAAAGATGCATGGAAACACAGCCATCATTTTCGATACGTATCATGGGCTTGAACTCCAAGATTCATGTAGATGTGTGCTAAACCATTTACGGGACCTGGCTAAGTCATGTGAACTATGGGCTTTATTTTACAATAAGAAATATAATTAATATTTGTATAAATATATTGAATATAAATTGGCTGCATAGGGCCTATAGGCTACGTTTATTTATATCTTCGCAAATATGTATTTATATAAAGTAGGCCCATATATATATATTTATATATCATCAATTATTGTCCGTCAGCCAGCCAACCATTGAAATAGTCAACTAAGGTAGTTCCTGGTTGCCTGTCTCAGAAGTTCCTGGTTGCCTGTCTCAGTAGGTCCTGGTTGCCTGTCTCAGTGTCTGCGTGTTTCTGTCTTTGTATGTCTTGGTCCTCCTTTGCAAAGTTCCTTGAGCCTTAATTACGAACAAACGGACCATTCTTTATCTACTTTCAACCGGAACAGGGAGACAATAAGGCTTCGTCGGTGTATGGCCTTCTTGACAGGCATTCATCCAAACTCGGTTCAGCGCATGACAAATGGATAAATCCTAAGCAAACAGACGACCTGAGCGAGTTCCTTTCAAGCGATGGTCGAGGCTTCATCTTCCCAACTATTCAGAAGTTCTACGTCTTGCTGTCATTATTTGTGTCTTTTTCATTTATCTCAATAATTCTTTCGCGTCATTGAAGCAAGGACTCCTTTTATGGCGATGAAACTAGGCCTATGTACATCACGACTTCTATTATAGGCTACTAGCCGCTACTATAATATTTATGAGGGGAAACTCCGTCTTTGCGATGTAGAGATCTAGTATCGTATCGTCACCGTCATCATCATTATCATCATCGTTATCGCTTTCATCATCATCGTCATTGTCATCATATTCGTCGCAGCCATCAAAGTCATAGTCGTCATTATCGTCATCATCATTATTGTGTTCGATTGTATTGCATTTGTCAAATTATTTAGCACCTCTCACTGCAAGGCAAATTAATTTTTAGGTAGCCCATAGTGGTGGCTCTATAGTTAGAAGTACAACTCAACGTATACACGAACTTCTATTATTATAGCGCTGTTCATACCAGCTGACAGAATCCCACAGAACTGTACAGCATCACACTAAATATCAGTGTTTTTATCATTTTTATCTTCAGATTCTTGTTTAATTTTCCTCTCCGTAGGTCTTTCCTTTTTGAGAAGCCTCTTTTCGTAGTGCTATCCTTCTTTTAAATTCCATGTGGCATTTGGCATCTGTCGAGGTCATGCTCCCCCTCGGTAACAGAATTCTTTCACCTGTTTTATTTCTTTTCCTCAAAGGTGTATTCTGAATACAGTTTCCTCCCGTTTACATATCTTGAATTCCTTTGTCTTTATCTTTTATGTTTATTTTCATTCCGTATTCGGTGGATATTGTGTTCAGTCTATCCATAATTGCCTGTAGACCTTCCTGGCTTCTCGATATCATTGCCTGGTCATCTGCAAACCTCAATGCCTTGATCCATCTTCCACCGACCTTTATCCCCTCCTCCAGATCCTCTACTGCTTTTCTGACAAGCTCTTTCATGTAAATGTTAAATAGCAGCGGTGACAGCGGGCATCCTTGTCTCACACCGCTCCTACTTTATCTGTCGTCATCATCATCATCATCATCATCATCATCATCATCATCATCATCATCATCATCATCATCATTATCATCAGTTCCTGACGCCAGTCCTCTGGCGGCGATAGGTACGAATGAATGATCTCCACTGTCCTCGGTCACTCGTCAAGTACGGTGCTCTCCTCAGTGTAAGTCCAAGTAATGTTATGTCCTCATTTACGTTGTATATACATCGTGATCTTGGTCTGCCTTTGTTTCGTTTTCTTTCGAATTTTGCATGTAGTGCGTGCATGGACCATGAAAAAAGCGGACATAAGAAGACTTGAGGCTTTCGAAATGTGGACATGGAGAAGAATGGAGAAAATCAGTTGGACGGAACATTCAAGCAAATGAAGAAGTGAGGGGAAGAATTGGAGAAGAAAGAACCCTAATGCACACAATAAGAAAGAGACAAAGGAAATGGATCGGACACACGCTGAGAGGAGACTCACTATTAAGAACAGTCATTGAAGGAAAGGGGAGGAAGACGAGAGGAAGACCAAGACTGATGATGCTGGATTGGATGATGACAGGTGGATTCAAAAAGCTGAAACATGAGGCCCAACAACGAGAACAGTTGCGACGTCGGACATTTGAACCTACCTAAGAGGCAGAGAACCAAAGAAGAAGAAGAAGAAGCAGACAAATAAAACCCAAACCACAATGAAACCATGGAGACGGTTTGTGTTGTTGTGGTTCAGCGGTTGCGTCTCATCTGCTGCCGTCCATTACAGTGAGGTTTACGTCTATTTACTACTATACAGAAGTCCCTAAGTCCAAAATAATTGCATCCCCATACTATCCAGACGCAAATAATTGCATCCCCATACTATACAGACGCAAATAATTGCATCCCCATACTATCCAGACGCACATGCAAACGCAGATGAACACAATTGTTAACAGTTCCGGGCTGCAGGCCTATGCAAGTTCACAATATGTATTCACGAGTGTGTATGCATATACATATATAGGGCTATATGCATACATATGCATACATGTGTGTATGCATATGTATATTATATATATAGGTATATTATATATATATATATATACGATGGACGGAGAGATTCAAGGAGGTTTGGTGAGGACTGCTCTAATATTTATATCCAATCCATATATGTATATATTAACAACAATAAGAGAAAGACAGAAGAACTGGGTGGGGCACGTATTAAGAGGAGACTCCTCCTGAAAGAAATCATAGAAGGGAGAATGGTAGGGAAAAGAGGGAGGGGAAGACCCATTTGCAGATGATGCTGGGATGGATGGCCGACGGATACAGCGAATTAAAGGAAAAGCACAGCACAGAGAAGAGTGGAGTGGCGTCATTGGAAGTTGGAACCTGCCGAAGGGCAGAGAACTTAAAGAAGAAGATGTATATATTATATATTATATATATTATATATATATTCATGGAGTAATGGTATCATCACTGGCGTGAAGAGCAGTAGGAAACGGAATCGATTCCCGCAATCCTAGATGGCGCATTGGTAAAATGAAATGTAGGCCGTGATGGGCGCCTTGCATGGCTGCCGTATACAGTTAAATTCGACTCCTGTAGTAACTTGTGATCATCCGTTCATACTGATTTGTAATCAACCTGCGTTTGTCGATTTGAAATAATAAAAAATATAATTATTTTTATTAGCCGTAGTCGTCAACAAACCAGATGTCGCATGACCTTTTAACGTTTTATGGCGTAGTGGTAAACGAAGAAGAAGGTACATAAAATGCAATTCCATCCCTCTGAAAACTTCAATAGACACTTTATGCTTTGACACTCTAGCATTTGAAATGATAATATAATAGACACTTTATGCGACGGTCATTTCAGAGTCCTGCCATGTCTTCCATATCCTGCGAATAGACCTAGCTAGCTCTGTGCCACCTGCCAACCGGTCGCTCTCTCCGAAGACAAGTGGGGCTAAAGCCTGGTTAGGTTGTCTGACTGCCGTGATTCTGTTCGCCTGACTGCCGGTCTCCACCTGCGGGTATATATAGTTATATACATCAGAGATGAGTAACTAATCGATTAGATGCTAATCGATTAGCTAATCGATTAGATGCTAATCTATTAGCTAATCGATTAGACAAACAGCTAATTCTAATCGATTAGCTGTCGTCTGATGCTAATTCTAATTATAATTGATTAGCAATTTTCAGCTATATGCATTCATTAAGAATGAGTTTATTAATATTGAGTCTGAAGAATATACCTGCTTACTTATTTATCTGAAGGCTGTTTCAAACTTTCAATTATCTGTTCATGGTTATAAATTATGTCCAGCTTGATCATGTAACACTGAAAGATTTGTTCGTCTTCATGTTCTTGATCTCAAGCATCACTGTGGTCCTGCAACCTCAGCTGCCATGGAACGCGTATAAATTTAGTTCTGCTGGCTACATCGTAAATGCTAGGCGTAGTAGGCTAAGCTTTGCAATGATTCAAGACATGCTAATTGCAATATGCAATAGTGAGCTTATGCAGTAGGCATACCTGTTTCAATTAATGCAGCTTATGCAGTAGCAATGTCTATAACGCATCATGGATTGACCGATGTGGTGTTGCTAGCTGGTTTGTGGACTGTTCAGTCTGTTCTCGCATAAATTATAGCAGTTTGTGCAGCTTTAGACATTGTAATAGGCTACAGCTTTGGGTATTGTAATAGGCTACAGTAACTTGCTGTAGTAACTTGCTGGGCTTTGATTAAAATTTGACAAACTCCTGAAGCAAATTTATGTATCGAACTATTGATTATCGAAATCTAATTCTAATTGCTAATCGATTAGCTGCTGCTAAATCTAATTCTAATCGATTAGCTAGAAGATTTGGCTAATTCTAATTCTAATCGATTAGCAATTCTAGCTAAATCGTACCCATCTCTGATATACATGTATACTTACACATTGAAAGCATGTGTATCTATAGTAGCCTATTAGTAGGCCTACACTCGTTTTATCTGTCCTACTGTCTATTTTCCTCTTTGTGCTATCTGTTCGTCAGCCTACGTACCTTGTACCTACATGTGCAAAGATAGACAGAAACAGCAATGCTTAAAGAGGCACAATTGCAATATTATTATACCAAACCGATTGAATAGTGTTGGCGTAATTTATTTCGGTTAAGAAGAGTGGGGTGGTAGCCCCAGTTCAAAGAGTGGGAGGTACGGATATATCTCCATGTGTTACGTCTGTATGTTATAACCATAACCATAAATTTTATTGAACCCAAATAACAGTAATTGACAACGAAATAAATAGAGATAGAACAAACTAGCCACAGAAACGATCAATATATAAGGCTACGGCCCTAAGGGACATAATTCGCTTGAACTAATCAACATAAGTAAAACTCTTAAATCTACTCACAGCTTGTGATGACTACCCAAATAACGTCTCAAGTAATTGACAAGGAAGTCCCTCTAACAAATGCTGCAATCTGTAGCAAAAACAAATGCTGCAATCTGCATAATTTTTGGCAGATGTAGTATTCATTCACAAGTGTAAGATATAACGTCATCATTTTTAACTAGTTAACTAGTTCTATAAATTTAACGAGCACTAGACAAATTGGGCGATAAGATGACACCGTAGTCTGATTTTAAACAGCGAGATGTTAGTTAAATTGTGTAAAGGGAGATGTATTATATTGTCATTTCAAATGCTGAGGCCAGCACATTTAATAGAAAACATCCGGGAATTGGTCCTAACGAAAGCTACTCTAACATTCGCAGCGGAACGCAGTGGTGAAATAGTTGTTGAAGACCTTGGTAATTGATTACGAAAATATTTAAACACAAATTTGTTAGTTAGCAAGATTCTAATCTGTTCGATATTTAGGACACGATAGGCCTACAATTTAAATATTGCATCGATAGACAGAGAGTGCCGAGTGCCAGCAATTACATTATAGTATGTTATAGAATGTTAATGTTTATTATGTTATGGTAGTTGCATTGGAATCATCTTGGAAAGTGCGTTCATCTGAAGCCGATCGCAAAGCCGAGGACATTTTGGCATCTGGTTTGTGTGCACTAAGCAACCACATCCTCCGAAGTGAATTTCACCAAACATAAAGAAATCACTTGGCATTACTCGACCTGATGGATTGGACCACAAATTCGATAATAAGTAGTTCATTATTACATCTGGATGATAAGCTGTTACAGGGGCAATTTCTTTGAAGTTCGGAAACAAGGCGATGTGATTTGCCCCTCCAACGCCGCAGTGATCGTAGGCTGCACGAAAACCATTGATCGTGAGACCCTGAATTGCGGTATTGTAATAACTGCTCGGAAGAAAGCCAAAGTAAAGAAACGGGTTTCCAATAATTCCTCTGTTAACGGGTTCGCTGTAATTCGTGTAGTCGTTCAGTCCTAATCGCAAAGGAACAGAACTGAAAATAAAGACATTTAGGCCTACATAAATTTAATTTAACGCTTGACCTTTGTTAATGGCTTAGGCCAGTGCTTCCCAAACATTTTAGTGTCGCGGACCGGCAGGAATGTTCCCACTGCCAGGAGGACCGGTGCCAAATTTATTTAGTTATTCTCTTTCTCGACCATCTAGAATAAATTCCTCAAATATATATATTAAATATTGATTTAAATGCATGCTTAGCCAATTCTATGACTCTATTGCCCTTTTAATTCTAGCCTAATATGTGTTTTTGTTATGACTTTTAAAATATAATAGCCATCTCTTGATTCCGAGACAATTTCACCAGTTTCTTGACTCACTTTGCTGACCGCTAACTGAGGGCTCGCGGACCGGCACCAGTCCGCGGACCACCACTTTGAGAAGCACTGGACTAGGCGACTCGACACCGGTTGGGTCAATTTCACTTATTATCAGTGAAGCGAATCGCCAAACATTATCTTCCCTTCTGCCTAACCTTCGCCAGCTTTTAATGCGCCTTACTGCCTGATACCATGCAACGTACTAGAACTGCTTATTGCTACTCTTATTTACTTACTCACATCAGCAGTACCACAATTACATCTTGAGAGCTTTGGGTTAGCATACTGAAACAGGCGACTAAATTTCTAAGTACAATTAAAAATTTGCAATGCGTCATATTAGACCGGTAAGGCAAGTCAGATATTCCTACTAATACGACTCTTACTTGTTACTCCCAAAAGCCTAGATTATCAAAATAAGTCCACATACGCATATTCCGGAAGCTGGCCGAGTACTGCGTAAGGTTGGCTTCCATTAGTATGTCGAACTCGTAAGAGGAACGAAGTATTGTCAGTGAATAGCGACAGAAGTTCTTCGTTTTTCAGCCACGGAAGATACATTGGATGGATGAACGTGTAACCGCCACCATTCAATCCCATTTCACAGTAAACCTGAGAAAGATTAAGTTTATAAAGTTAGCTTAAGTGTAACTCAACCAGTCATTTAACATGCCACTTTATAGTAAAACTTGCCATTTGCGGTCGATGTCTAAAAATTGATGTCTTACGCAATAAATAAACAAACAATTAAATTCGATTAGATGCGATACTCTTTCAATCACACTGTAACACATACGTACTTGTATGGCCTGTCTATACTTTGTGTATATGGTATAGACACCGCTTGGCGCTCCCGAATCTGCATTTTCAATGCTTCTGCAAGATTGCGGAGCACATGAAGGAACACCTAAAAGCATCACATTCAGTTATTAAAATGATCGTTCACTCCAACCTATATATGGAAACGAATGAAACACGGTGAAAAACAACAAACCCAGACCTCCACTGGACATCGCTCTCTGGGCAACTCCTCTGATAAGACGCCACACTCTCGTGAAAGAGTTCGTGCTCTGCGCTTAGCTTTAGAAAATTTGGAGTTACAATTACGATTACGAACACCACCTCAAGGCTTTCCACAAGTTTTACGCTCCAAATTGAAGTCTGGTCTCTTCAAGAACTCCTACCCTAATCCACCCGCTTTTCCGGCTTCAAAGCTTTCTCGCGTTCAACGAAACCCGCCTTAGCAGCTGTTCTGCATCATATCCTTGGTCTCTCTGGCAACTGGCTTGGTTTTATTCTCGTCTAATTCTCCCAACTTCAGTATAATAATCTAACAACCACTCTGTCAATCCTTGGTTTTATAGTTACCAACCACTTCAACCGCGTACAGTTATCTCAAACCTTTTCGCCTATCTTTACTAGCCTATATTGTTCGAACTTGTGACCTACAGCCAAAGGAATGTCTGTGAAAAACATTATTAATTTTTTTCCTCGAAGGGCCTACATTTTTAAAGGCCTTATTTATATGGTGATAAATGACAATTGGTGGCTCACAGTCGAAACACGTCGTGTGGATAGTTTATAAAGATCTTTATTTGGATACAATGGTATTAACATATAAAAATAATGTATACAGGAAAACCTTGTTTAGCAATCACTATGTATGATCATTCTGAGTAAACTCCCTTAACAACTTTTAAGAGGATGGTGCACATTCGATTGTCATATTTCACTTATTATGAGAACATAAATCAGTCTGGCTTTACCAAATGGCTTTACCAAATGGCTTTTCCAAACGGCACAGTCGGCACTCAACGAAAACACTACGCACTTCCTTTTGCAATTAGCTTGTTTCCGCCATATCTCATCAACATGCCTCTTGTCTCTGCCTTCCTGATATTTCAGCAGCCTTCGACACCATTGATTACAACATATTATTCGACAGACTCCGACCTGGTTCGGCTTCATTCTTAATTCAATCCAATCTATCCTCCGTTGCTTCTTCGTTAAAACACCGGAATACTCATCCCAATTATGCCCTCTCAAATGCTGAGTTCCACAAGGTCCTGCTCTTTGACCTCTTTTGTACATCCTTTCTTTTTAGCGTGCACGGTTACTCAAATCTTCTCCCAGATGGCATCTAACCTCTCTCGCTTGAACCCATCTAGAACAGAATATTCATACTTATGCGCTTGCATGACAAGCTCAAGAAGATCCTGATCTTTCTATTTCCTTCAGCCTGGAATCTACATCCACCGATACATTCACTAGAAAAGGCGTTTGACAGGGTAGATTGGAGGAAGCTGATGACTGCACTGAGACGAAGAGGAATCGACTGGATAGATAGAAGGCTTATAGAGAACCTCTATATGAACCAGAAAGTAAAGATAAGAATAACATAACATAACATAACATAACATAACATAACAAGGGTTTTAAGTGGTTCAGAAGACGTTTAGTCTGTGTTAGAACCACTGTAATTAACCTGGAACATGATTAATAGCCCAATTTTCCTAGCTTCTTCTTAAAAGCTGTGATAGTGTCCACTGAGACAGTACTATCATCCAAACTATTCCACAAATCTACAACTCTTGCACTGAAGCATTTCTGCCCTAATGTCCCTTTTGGTTTCTTAAATAATTTATACCTAGATTTTATAGATGGAGAATGTTCAGAGGAAGGAGAAATTGGAAGGGGAGTAAGACAAGGATGTCCTCTATCACCACTCCTCTTTAACATATATATATAGAGGAGCTAATACAGGAGGCAATAGAGGAGATAGAAGAAGGAGTAAAGGTAGGAGGAAGACTTATAAAAGACTTAAGATTTGCTGACGATCAAGCAATGTTGGCGACGACACAGGCAGGTCTACAGAAGATGATGGACAAATTAAATCTGACCTCAAAGACATACAACATGAAAATAAACATTGGAAAGACAAAGAGTATGAGGATAAGCCGAGAGGAGGGGAGGTAACAGAGAAAATAAAAATCAACGGTGAGGAGGTGGAACAGGTCAAGAGCTTTTGTTACTTGGGGAGCATGATAACAACAGATGCAAGGTGTCAAAGCGACGTGAAACGAAGAATAGCACTGGGAAAAGATGCTTTCATGAAAAGAGGAGAATTGTTGAGAGGAGGGCTAAATAAAAGCCTAAAGAAAAGACTGGTCAAAACACTGGCATGGAGTGTCGCACTATATGGGTCAGAGACCTGGACCATCAGGAAAGATGAGATTAAGAAATTAGAAGCTTTTGAGATGTGGATCTGGAGAAGGATGGAGAAGGTGAGCTGGACTGAGCATATAACGAACGACGAGGTACTACAAATGGTTGATGAAAAACGATCGCTAATAACAACAATAAGAGAAAGACAGAAGAAAGAGGAGACTCCCTCCTGAAAGAAATCATAGAAGGGAGAATGGTAGGGAAAAGAGGGAGGGGAAGACCGAGGCAGATGATGCTGGGATGGATGGCCGACGGATACAACGAATTAAAGGAAAAAGCACAGCACAGAGAAGAGTGGCGTCATTGAAAGTTGGAACCTGCCGAAGGGCAGAGAACTTAAAGAAGAGAAAGAAGAAGATGCGCTTGCATGACAAGCTCAAGAAGATCCTGATCTTTCTATTTCCTTCAGCCTGGAATCTACATCCACCGATACATTCACTACAATTTCTTCTGTCTGCAAATTCTCCTGACCAGTTTTGGTCGAAAGTCACATCTAGTGTGATTTTCGACCAAAACCTCAGCCTGTCTGTTCATATGACCCATCTTTCCCGCTCTTGGTTCCTGTAAATCCTTGACCTTCACCGAATCCGCCATGTGGTTGACCTCAAACCACAGCTAATATCGCTACAGACAGTCATAGTCCATGCTAAACTAGACTACTGCAATTCAATCTTCCTGAATAAAGACACCACCCAAATAAACCGCCTTCAAGCTATTCAGAATGCTCTCGCTCATGCTGTCACTAAAAATAGCAAACACCATCGCATCACTCCTGTCCACAAATCACTACACTGGTTTAAAATTCCTGAAAGAATGAGTACAAATTCCTATAACTGACAACAAACTCAAATCCTTCAAGCCCTCCTATCTTCGTCAGTAAGTTACAATCCAAACACATAGCATAACCCGCTCTTCTTTCGCTCTAGCACTTCTCCGTCCTTCTATAACCTCATCAAGAACATTTGAAAATCGCCCCATGACCATCGCTGTTTCGCCTCTCTGGAGTCTGGAGTAAACTACCGCCAGAATTACGATGTTTATCTGATCAATCCTACGAACTCACAAAAATCTCACCCTTGCTATCTCTCCACAGGTCATTCACTCAAAACTGAGAAGATTCCTTTTCGCAAATCCCCTCCTGATTCCCCTTTCCCTTTGCCTCTCTCACATTTATGATTCTCTCCACCATAGCCATCTGACTGTGTGCTTGCCTGACCCTTGAATCTTGACCTGGAATCGATTTTGACCTTAGCTGCCTATCGATGTTGTCTTGATTGAGCGCCTATATGAATAAGCTAGTTCCCACGACGTCACTTTTTGGAGCGCTGTAGAAATCTCGAGTTTGTGACTACGATGACGAAATATATTATTCGCCGGAAGCACCAGCAAACAATACAGAGAAGTAGGCCTATTAGCCCTTGAACACATGCATCCTGTAGGTAAAATAATTGCCCGACAGCAGGTTTAATAACCTGCTGTCGGGCAATTATTTTGTTCGAACTTACCGGCTTCGAGAGATACAAACGAAGCTATTGCAAGCAAAAAGATGCATGGAAACACAGCCATCATTTTCGATACGTATCATGGGCTTGAACTCCAAGATTCATGTGGATGTGTGCTAAACCATTTACGGGACCTGGCTAAGTCATGTGAACTATTGGCTTTATTTTACAATAAGAAATATAATTAATATTTGTATAAATATACAATGCATATAAATTGGTCATTATAGGGCCTAGACGTATATTTATATCTTCGCAAATATATATTTATATAAAGTAGGCCCATATTTATTTATTTATATATAATCATTTGTCCGTCAGCCAACCAACCATTGAAATAGTCAACAGGTAGTCCCTGGTTGCCTGTCTCAGTATCTGCGTGTTTCTGTCTTTGTATGTCTTGGTCCTCCTTTGTAAAGTTCCTCTGAGTCTTTATTGCAAACAAACAGTTCATTCTTTATCTACTTTCAACCGGAACAGGGAGACAGTATGGCTTCGTCGTTGTATGGCCTTCTTGACAGGCATTCATTCATACTCGGTTTAAAGCATGACATATGGATAAATCCAAAGCACCCAGACGACCTGAGAGAATTTCTTTCAAGCGATGGTCGAGGCTTCATCTTCCCAACTATTCAGAAGTTCGGCGTCTCGCTGTCTTTATCTGTGTCTTTCTCATTTATCTCAATAATTCTTTCGCGTCCGTTATGCATGGACTCCTTTTATGGCGACGAAATTAGGCCTATGTGCGTACAACACGATTTGTATTATAGACCTATAGTGACCTACTGTAATATTTATGACGAGAAACTCCATGTTTCCGATGCAGAGATATAGTATCGTCATCGTTATCATTATCGTTAACGTTTTCATCATCATCGTCGTTGTCATCATATTCGTCGCAGTCATCAGAGTCACTGTCGTCATCATCATTATTTGTCAAATTATTTAGCACCTCTCACTGCAGATCAAATTACTCAAAGAGGCAAATATATGTTTAATAACTTTCTACGCAACCCATAGTGGTGGACCCTATACTAATGAGTATAACTCACCGCATAGGCCTACATGAACTTCTATATATAATAGCGCTGTACTTGCCAGCCTATAGAATCCCACACTGTCCACACAATGCACTACATGCAAGATTCGAAGGAAGAAGAAACAAAGACAGACCAAGACTACGATGGATAGAAAGCACAAATGAGGACATAAGGTCATCAGTTGGACTTACACTAAAGGGAGCACCGGACTTGACGAGTAATCGTTCATTCGTACCCATCACCGCCAGAGGGCTGGCGCCAGGAACTGATGATGATCAAATCAAATCAAATTATTTATTTGGCAACCAGTCAAAAAAGAATTTGCAAAAATATACAGACATATTAGACCAATACATAAATATTATGCAGTGGCAGCACATCAAATTGAATCAAGTCAGAACATTTTAACAGGTAATCAATCAAGGGGAATTTGTAAGAATTTACAGGCTTGTTAAACCAATACACATGCAATGGCCTTACATTCGGTTGCACAGGGGACCCCGATGATGATGATGATGATGATGATGATGATGATGATGATGACGATAATGATGACGATGATGATGATGACGACGACGACGACGACGACGATGATGATGATGATCATGATGAGTCTTGGATTATACTTACCCAGTGATGGTAGCTACTTACAAGCATCTATCATCACTGGCCAGTGGTCAGCTGACTAATGGTCCAAGATCCATTTATGCTCTGCGTGTGACTAATGAGACACTGTTCATCTAGCTTTGCGATGACAAGCGATGGCCATGAGATGTCGCTGTGTGGTCTAAGACTTTGGTTGTGTGTGGCAGCGAATCCATAACTCTCAAGATATTAAAGCCTATGTTTCGCACCATGTCAGCAGCAAAGCATGTTCGTTATGATATTATATCGACAGATGACTTAGCTCATTTAGTTTTTACACAGTTATACTTGAACTGTAGGCTATAATCACTCAGTGTTAGTTTCCAGCACAGTTGTGATAGGTGTTAAGAACGTAAAGACAATTTTGGTTTTTCACTTGACACGTTCCATTCGGTCAGCAATATCTTCAATAAAGAAAAGCCACACTGGACTTACCAGATTTTTATTCTCGACGATTTGGACTACCTTAGATGTTCCGAACTGAGAATAGGATGGCTTTCAGCGCTTAAGCAAAAGAGACTAGGACGCTTCATTGCACAGTTTTCCCGACAGGTTATTCCAAATAGATTAGGTAACCGCAGCAAGGCTCCAATGCGGATTCTACATTCTCTATCGGTAGATCTCACATCTATTCACTGCTCAGTTCTGAGTAATGCATTTAAATGTATATTAAACAAACTAAATGAAATCAATTAATGAACTCTTGAATCTCATCCCTATTTCCGTTCTGGCATTAACCGAGACCTAGTTAGAGGATAACTAAACTGACTTAGACTAATTTCAATAGCAGGCTATCAGTTTATGAGCAAACATAAAGGAGAGGGTAGAGGTGGAGGAGTTGGGTTTTTGATCGGACATGAAGTTTACTACTTTCCTTTGATATCCTAGAGTATCTTGATCGGGTCTCACGTTTTCGTTCTGTCGAGGAAATATTTAGGCCTTTATGTATAACCCATAAAGTTGGTTCAGTAATTATAGGAGTCATATAGGCCTAGCCTACAAACCACCAGGCTAAAAACCTATATGATATTCCAACGAGATGGACCATTATTTAAAATAGGGATAAAATTAAAAAAACAATGGGCAACTTTAATGCTGACCTACTAAAACTAAAAATCAATGAGCACAATCCTACTGAGAGACTTTATAACTGCATGTTGGCAAATCACCTCCTACCTACCAGTCCTACCTGTGTCTATTGATTGCACAAACGTGACACAGGTCGTGTAACTGTGAACCTTTTGTGTAATCTGCAAAGTTCTCGTGAATTTGGTTGAGTCTAACTCATAAGTTTATAGCGATGAAAGAACTCTATGGTTGTCTCTAAGTCTAAGCTTAACTGTAGAGATAGACGGGAACCAGCCTTCGGATAGAGACCTGTCAATACACGGTTATTATTATCCGTTAAAGCGATATGCCTGTGTTCACTACACTGCGTACATTTGTTCGTTCTTGTTTCCATGTCGAATACCATTTACAGTAATTCGGTGAGTTTATTAGCTTTTGTTTCGGTAAATCGTAATGACAATTTCTATTTATGTCCTAGAACTAATGCTAACAGAACGCTTATTTACGCTAATGCATTTACTTTCGAAAGCGAAACTTAATGTCCGCTGGAATTTCCAAAGTATCAAGTGTCACGAATCTTCTTTAACTCATCCATTATTTTGTTTCAAGTGTATTGTAACAAAGACGTCTAAGTGTTAGTTATGCAATAGCCTACTAAACCATTAGAGGGACCATGGGCGCCCGCAGCATAGGTCAAGTGGGGTCGCGTGACCCCCCCTGGAAATCATGAAAGATAACATTTCGACAAGTTTAATCACGCTTAACTGAAGCTTAAAATATGCCACAGGATTCTGTTCAAAAAACTTTTATTAAATAGGCCTACTAGATTTCAGACTGCTTACTAATAATTTACTATACTAATGCTCAGTAGCGGATTTATAATCATATATGCCCGGGGCCAACCCCATCGTGCCCCTCCTGGTTGTGTTCCGGGAACATTCCCCCCCGGCGTTCCGGCACCCCTGAAAACCAAACCCGCCCGTCATCGTCATGATTGCTGCTTCTGATTGCAAATAGTATTGTATTGTATTTGATCATTTATAAAGCGCTTCTCAGAGCATAAACCCTTCAGAAGCGCTCCCAGTGCGAGATACTCCGAGAGAAAATGAAGGTTTTAAGGTGAGAGAAAGAGGTAGAGACGCCATCAGAGAGGATGGTATAGAGCAGTGGTCTCCAAAGTACGGCCCGCGGGCCACATCCGGCTCTCTAAAGCCTTTTATCTGGCCCGCGGAACTCTCCTTGAAGAAACAAATTAATTTGGGAAAATTGAAAATTTTAACGCTGCTGTACTCTGACATGCATATTGCCAAAATCCATGTCGTTGTTTGTAAGGCACTGTTGTGCCTTATATGCAATGACACCATTGCAGTGCTTAAGTAAGTAAGTAAGTATGGTCTTTATTACGCCATTTGCAAACGCACAATGGGACAACAGTTATGCAATGATAATTGTAAAACATCGAAGTAATAATATTGATAATAATAATGCGTAACAAGCTAAATGCAGGTGGAAGATAATTAATAATTGTAAAGCATCCTGGTGATAAATCCCTTCTGTAGTGTTCTAGTATAATGGAAAAGCGCTATAAGAAGGACAGTAAACGATAGGTGGCGCGTCAGACAGGAAGGAACAACAACTGGAATGTGGAACTGGCTAAACTTGTGGGCTAAACAGCAAATAAAGTAAACAATAAATAAAGTGTTAAACACTACAATTTGGCGACGATAAGTATTCGAACACGCGGGTGAAAATGGCCACGTTTATTCCATCTTTTCCTGAATTCAACGTAGACGGCGAACCAACCTCCGTTGGTCCAAGATGGGAAAAATGGTTGTCTCGCTTCGAAAATATGTTGACAGCCATGTCGATCGACGACAGCGTCAGACAAAAGGCACTTCTCCTTCATCTGGCCGGGTCTAGGGTGTACGAAATCGCCGAAACACTAAACATGACGCCGGCTAACGATGAGACGAATGTATTCAAAGCTGCTAAGGACGCTCTTACGTTACATTTTAAGCCGAAGAAAAACATTCAGTTCGAAACCTACGTCTTCCGGTCGGCGAAGCAAGAACCAGAAGAGTCCCTCGACCAGTGTCAGGTACGTCTACGAACACTCGCAAAGCACTGTGAATTTGCAGACGCTGACAAGGAAATATTCGCGCAAATCATTCAATCCTGCAATTCAAACGCTTTGAGACGCCGTGCGTTGAGAAATGCAACAATATCTCTACCGGAGCTTCTAGACTTGGCTCGCACGATGGACTTGGCAGAACGTCAAGCAATGGAAATAGAAAATAAGGCAACCAGCCCTAATGACTATTCTGTAAATGCTGCAAAACTGGCAGACGGTCCAGGCAAAACGGGAAGACACCCAAATAAGCAACAATGTTTTAACTGTGGAGGGGCATACCCCCATGATGCGGGAAAGCAGTCTTGCCCCGCATATCAAAAGACGTGTTACCGTTGCTCAAAGAAAAATCATTTCTCAAGATACTGTAGACAAAAGTCAGAAGAAGCGCCACATCGCCTCCATGCAGTACATGCAGAACACACAGTGAACAGTAACGAGAAACCGAGGAATGTGAACAGTTTTGTGTTCGTGGTTAACGCAAAACTTCGCGGCTTCCCTCATGCAACAATACTTGTGAACGCGTGTCCATTATCCATAATTATTGACTCTGGAGCTGCAGTCAACGTGTTGGACACTTCAGATCTGAGCAAAGTGAAGCCGAGGCCAAACCTACAAACTACGCAACTGAAAATTTACTCCTACGGAACAAAGGAGGCTCTACCTCTGCGGGGTTGTTTCGAGGCAGAAGTACGAAGCAGTGACAAAGGGGTTAAGACAGTGTTCTATGTTGTAGACGGTCATCATGGTTCATTGCTATCGTGCGACACTGCGCTGAAGCTGGGACTTCTACAGTTCAACACTAATCATCTGGCCCTCAGCCCAGCACCGAAGATACAGTCAATCATTGCTCGTTTCCCACAGCTGTTCAATGGAATTGGTAAACTGCGAGATTACCAGATTAAACTCCACATAGACAAAGAGGTAACACCTGTAGCCCAAAAAGCTCGTCCAATACCATTCCACATGAGAGCTAAAGTCGAAGCCGAACTCGAGAAACTGCTCAATGAAGGCATCATTGAACCAGCAAGTGGACCCACACCGTGGATTTCACCAGTTGTGGTGGCAATGAAACCCAAAAACCCAGACGAGGTTCGACTCTGCGTTGACATGAGATGGGCAAATCGGGCTGTGAAACGTGAACGTCATCCAATGCCAGGCATTGACGACATCATTTTTGCTGTAAACGGGTCAAATGTCTTCAGTAAACTGGATCTTCGTTCGGGATACCACCAGGTCGAGCTACACCCAGAATCTCGATATATCACAACGTTCGCCACGCACCAAGGTCTGTTCCGTTACAAGCGCCTCAATTTTGGAATCTCATCGGCCAGCGAATGCTTCCAGAACATTATCAGACAACTAATTGGGGGCGTAAAAGGAGCATTGAACATAAGCGATGATATTCTGGTATATGGGAGGTCACAGGAGGAGCATGATCGTGCACTAAATGAAGTCTTGATCAGATTGAGTAAAGGCGGTCTTACTCTAAATGCATCAAAGTGTGAATTCAACAAGGACACAATCAGTTTTTTTGGACATTTCTTTTCAAGAGAAGGCGTATCAGTGGATCCGTCAAGGGTCAAGGCCATTCAGCAAATGAAACAACCTACCAACATATCAGAATTGAGAAGTTTCCTGGGTATGGTAACATATTGTGCTCGTTACGTGAAGAACATTTCAAGCGTTCTGGCGCCGCTGCGACAGCTGCTGCATGCAGACGTGGAATGGAGTTGGTTGGAGGAGCAACAACATGCATTCAAGAGCATCAAAGACTTGATTGTTGAAAGCACAACACTCGCCTACTTCGATCCCTGTCTGCCAACAGCATTGATCACAGATGCTGGACCAGATGGTCTAGGGGCGGTTCTTGCACAGATCTCTCGTGGTGGCACAAGAAGAATAATTGCCTTTGCAAGTAGAGTTTTGACTGACACTGAGAAGAGATATTCGCAGCTGGAGAAGGAAATGCTTGGAGTTGTGTATGGATGTGAGCATTTCCGGGTTTACCTTTGTGGTGCACCATTCAGACTGATCATTGACAACAAGCCGTTAGAACAGATTTTTAGCCATCCTGGAAAAAGGCTACCAATTCGATTGGAAAGATGGAGCATGCGGTTGCTCCCATACAGTTTCCAGGTTGAATATATCTCGACGAAAGACAATCCAGCTGATTATCTGTCTCGACACCCTAAGAAGGAAATTGGAAACATGGAACTGATAGAAGCAGACTTGGAGGCGGAAATAAACCTGACAATCACTATGACACTGCCTAAAGCGATGACAAGGGAAGATATCCGAAGGGAAACACAACTGGATGAAGCATTGACTAAGGTGATCAAATATATAAGCAATGAAAAATGGCCGTCAGCTAATAAAATAACTGACGACATTCGGCCATTTTACATCTTGAGAGATGAGTTGTCCCTATCTCCAGGTGATGATATGGTACTAAGAGGATCAAGAATTGTACTACCGACAACACTTCGAGTACAAGCGATACAAACAGCACACGAAGGCCACCAAGGAATTGTGAAGACAAAGGCATTCCTAAGAACAAAAGTTTGGTTTCCGGGAATTGATTTGCTAGTGGAGAAACACATCGGCAATTGCACGGCCTGTCAAATTGTAACAGACACCAAGAGACCAGAGCCACTGAAGATGTCGCCTCTGCCATCGAGAGTGTGGACCGAGCTATCAGCTGATTTTTATGGACCGTTGCCATCAGGGGGTCACTTACTTGTCATCATTGACGATTATTCGAGATTTCCAGTAGTCGAGTTTGCCAATAATGTCTCAGCAGACAGCGTTATACCAATCTTTGAAAGAGTTTTCTCTACATTTGGAACTCCCGAGGTGCTGAGGACCGACAATGGGGCGCCTTTTCAGAGCCACGCATTCAAAGAGTTTTCTTTATACATGGGATTTCACCATAGACGAATAACACCATGTTATCCGCAAGCCAACGGAGAATGTGAGAGGTTTATGAGAAACATTGGCAAAACAATGCGCATTGCCCACAGCCTGGGGCTCGACTGGAAGTCAGAATTGCAGAAATTCTTAAGAAACTATCGTGCCACTCCTCACTCAACGCTCCAGAAAGCACCTGCGGATCTGATGTTTTCAGAGTCGTTTCGGACAAGGTTTCCTGAAAGCGATAATACAACTACAGAAGATAAATTCGGTCTCCGTGAGAGGGATCAAAAATCAAAGGATCGGATGAAGTGCTATGCAGATCATAGAAGAAGGGCAAGAGTCAAAGACCTATCGGTAGGAGACTGCGTTCTCATCCGACAACCTACAAAGAGTAAGACCATGCCTCCATTTGACCCCGACCCATTTACAGTGATCGCAGTGAAAGGATCAATGATAACAGTAGAAAGAAAAGGCAAACGAATAACCAGAAACGCATCTCTCTTCAAACAATTCAACAGCCCAACGTCGACCCCAACCAAGAACCCAACATGGCCGGATGAAACCGCACCCAACGAACTGGAGGAGGATGTCGGGCCTATGCAGGGCCAAAACGAACTGGAGGAGGATGTCGGGCCTATGCAGGGCCAAAAACCAATAGCACCACACCGTCGGAATGGCACACCACAACCAGGGCAAGATGAATTTCAACCTCTACCAGTCGAGCAGTGGCAGCCACAAGATCCTCCACCTGTTCCAAACTCTGCAGAGACACCTGAACGGAGGCGTTACCCCCAAAGAGTGAACCGGCGTCAGCCATCCTGGCTGCAATGGTAGAGTTTTGAACATACCCCGTCAGATGTCTGATGACTAAAATCATAGTTTATGGATATATGGATGCATCAGTTCAGTTGACTTTTCAGCATCAGTTCAAGTGATTTTCTGTATTAGTTTAGTTGACTTTCTGCATTAGTTTAGTTGACTTTAAGTGCTAGCCCAATTAATGTTTTAGTCCGTTACGGCTTTATTTGAAGAGGGGAAGGTTGTAGTGTTCTAGTATAATGGAAAAGCGCTATAAGAAGGACAGTAAACGATAGGTGGCGCGTCAGACAGGAAGGAACAACAACTGGAATGTGGAACTGGCTAAACTTGTGGGCTAAACAGCAAATAAAGTAAACAATAAATAAAGTGTTAAACACTACACCCTTCCTAGTAAGGGGGTCAGATTGCGGAATGATACGATTGTGCGATCGAGGTCTTAGTGAGTATCCGGTTTCGCGGATAGGAGGGAGTAATCCGTGTAGGACATGTCCAGGATCCGACAAAACCGCGGAGAAGAGAGCTGCGTCTGCTTTGGCACACAGCTCTTCAATTGTTGGGGTACAAGTTGGTAGATATCCCTGGCGTATAAGCTTCCTGAGTACAATATTCGGAGACATTATGAATCCAAGTATTCATCGCATTACTCAGAATTCACTGGACAGCTGCGCACAGAGAAATGTTTTTCTTCGGAGTTTTGGCCTGTGGAGCTTTAGAAAGTCAGCAATGTGGCCCACCGCTGGAAAACTTTCGAGATCCCTGGTATAGAGCGCAAAGAAGGAGACAGTCCTTTCCACAGAGAGGGACCTGTACAGGCAAAGGACCTCGATTGAGCCATATTGGTCCTAACACGGGGAACGTAAAGGTCAAGCCGGTCAGAGGATCCGGGAGATATCAATGACGTAGCAGAGATGGAATGGAGAATTTGGTGACAAAGATAGTTTGGAGCAAGATCCAGTTGAGATTTGAGATTTTGAGAACAAGAATGAGAACTTTAAATTGGATGCGAACAGAGAGAGGTAGCCAATGAAGTTGTTCAGCCATAAATGTAGAGATATGAGAAAATCGAGGAAGGCGAGCTATTAGGTATTCTGATTCTGCTCATTTTAGGCCTATCGGCCATGTCGGTCGTTTACTGACTTCGCCGTCATCTCGATGGATTATTTCGTCTAAACGCAGAATTTTCTCAGTAACTTCGGGCATGTTGGAGTTTTCTGGTGCCAGGTTTGCGTGTCGGACTTATTCGTCGGTTTGCCAAGGATAATAGTATTTTGTTCACAAGTCGCCTTGTCGCCATGTGACTACATCAGGCCAATAGTCGAGCCTCAGCCAGACGGACCGTGTACGCTTCCTGTAGCCGAGTGTTTTCGTCTTGGTGGAGGACGAACCGCGCTGGCCATTGGCGACTTGGAGTGACCTCGACCTTCAGTCAGTGGAGACGCTTCAATCTACCGACCAACACACGACAAATGCCTTTTCTGCGCGCTCCTTTGTGCCCCTACTATGAATAGCAGGACGTCTGTCATCTTCCACCAGTGAGTGACTGCTCGTCGGCAGCGTCATCATGTTTGCGAATGCTGTCACCTGTGGTCGCTCTACTCTATCGACGCAACTTGGCTCAGAGACTCTGAACATCCATGCCATCTTCAGCTGTCGAACGGAATCAGTTGATTGGTTCTACGCGTGTGCTTTGGCCCGCCAGTGGCGACTCTTCTAGCTTGCTGTGCTGCCTGTGCACTGTTTTGCTAACTGATGTAATATTTTAGTTCGTAATGGCACTCAGGGGTGGACTGGGGAGTTCAAGCGGCCCGGGAAAAAAACAAAAAGCGGCCCTAACTTCATGACTTTTATTTTCTTTGTGCATTTTTTCATGCATACCCGAGGGCCAGTGACCTCCAAAGTTTCATGTTCCTCTATTCTTTGATGCACATGTTTCCAGGAATTCATTCCCGTTGTGAATGAGTTCATATCGTCAGTCTTGCCATATGCTAAGCATACTGTGCAAAACAATGCTTTAGATTCTTTACAGTATGACACCCAATTCCTATTGATACCATTGCTTCTGAAAAATACCCGATACGCATTTGTAAATGGTAGATCAGTTTCACTCACACTAGGTTGTATTGGGTGAAATTTAAAAAACGATTGTAAAGTATTCTGTCGAGGACGTTTGAAATAGTAACTGGTGTTTTTATCATCGATAACTGAAGTTTCTGTCACTTCTTCTGAACTATCATTCTCGGCATTTAGATCTGCCACTGCCAGCGTTGTGTTGTCAGTTAACTCCGACGGCTCCGTAACATTTTCTAAATGTAAGGTGGGAATAAAGTTTGTTGGCACGACTGATTGGACCGAATGCTGATTGTTTTCATCGTTTCGATTTGTGTCGGGTTGTTTACTTGCAGAAGGTGTTTGTTGAGAGCTGGTGTCTTCAGTTTGAATTGGAGTGGCTTTAAATAAATCGACTAGATTTCGGCATTTAGCTCCATCTTTACCAAGAATCTTTAGTTTCTTATCTCTTACTTTCTCCGCACCACCTTTACATTTACGTTTCGGATTTATATCACTCATAACCGTAACATATCTTATTTAATTAATATTACTTATTACTAACTAACAAATTTAAAAGAAATTTTATCAAAACAAACTCAGTGGAAGACGCCGGAAGTAGAATGGAAGATGTAAATTCTTATCTAACATGGCGGCCGCTGGCTGTACGGAGCACTGTAGGTAAGTAAGTATGCATTGCTCTTTTTCAGTTAATTTACAAACCGGTTAACCGAAACTAAAAACCGGTTAACCGATGCCGCAATTTTTTGTAAAAAACCTGTATCATCTGTACTAAATTGATTAAATTATTATATCACCGGTCCTGGCGGCCCACCGGGAATCTTCCCGGTGTCCCGGCGGCCCAGTCCACCCCTGATGGCACTTGTCATCATAATAGGCTATAGCGCAAAGAGCGTCTCTGAGTAGATATCTTTAAGAGGCGCTATATAAATTCTCAGAATGAATGAATGAATTATTAAGACAATGTTTTATTTTGTGAGTTGTTTAGTGTTTAATGACAAATTATAACGCAACTAACTCTCCAGGTCGTGTCCCGTCGTGACTGACCCCCCCTGTAAAAAATCCTGCGGGCGCCCATGAGAGGGACGGTCGGCTGCTTTGACGCGTGAAATGTAAGCCTACAGGTTACAGTCAAGCCTAACGCCAGAAAAGCAAACCTCGCCAGCTTCATTAAATGTAAGAGGTTAAATGCAAATTTGATTGGGTGGCGTCCATTCAGCTGAGGTGTATCGAGTGTTGATCATTTCGAATGACGTAGGCCTACTTTGGACTCCACCTTTTCCTTCTCGGATCGTGTTAAAACCGTATGCAAATCAGCTTCCTGTCACAAATGTCACATACGGGATATAACGTAGAATCGGATCTTAAATGCCTCACTCGCAGTCGCTCTGGTTTCTTGTCGTATTGACTACTGCAACTCACTTGTAGCCTAGATGGGATTGCTAAAAGAGATTTGTGCAAACTATAGGCTACGTGGTTCAAATTTATCTAGCAAGAACCATAACAAAAACCTCAGTATCAACATTTACATCAAGTTTGCGCCAATTAAACTGCTATCAATCGAGCAAAGAAGTTAGTTTAAAATCAGCTGACCTGTCTCCGATCCTTGCTCAGTTGCTCACTCCTATGCAATCAAATATTTGCACTCGATCAACGGATAGGCTACTCTGACTCTTGCTGTGTCTTGCGGTTGTTGTCGGTCAATTGCAAGCCCAAAGTTTTAGAATTCACAGCCCAGTTCTCTGATGCTATTTAGATGTAAACTTAAATCCATAGTCTGTTTCAGCTTGCTTACACTTCATAGCTTTATTTCTGATTGCTGTGATATCGAATTTCGACCGGGCTTCTCTAATGAACTTGAAGGACCACTGATTGGTGCTTTGTGCATTATGATAGCAGCGCTATAGAAGACATTAGATTAGATCATTTTTAGATTAGAATGAAACACCTGAGTACGCTTCTACAGCTACCTCTCCTTTACATTCTCAGACTTATCGGTTCGAATATAAGACGAACACCCTGCACATTTTATCCCTATAAAGTGTTGTGAGGCTGCTCCACGTGCATGGACAGTCAACGTCTTTGTCAATATACACCTGAGACATATGGATGATGTAAAGAAGATTCGTGAATATTGGCAACCTGTTGTCCTTTGAGTTGGAAATAGCTAAATAAAAGTTAGGCCTAAACTTCAAAATGTTTTTTTCCAATTATGCTGATTAAACATCATGTAGGCTGCTATGAGTCAAAATAATAATTATGTACGACTAGGTTTTTAGAACTTTACAAGACTGTGAGGCTTTCCTTTAGTATTTTATTCAGATGAAGTTCTATAACACAGATTGATGTTGATTGATGTTGATTTGTGATCATGGCTCACTGGACACAGGAAATAATCGTAGTCGTTATCGTAAACTCGAAATTTCTACAGCGCCCACAAAAGCGAAGTCGCGGGAACCAGCTTATTCACAGGCACTCAATCAAAACAAAATCGATAGGCAGGGGGTCAAGATTCGGAGAGTCAGGCAGGTAGAAGAAATGGGAGAATCAATCAACCGTTTCAATAAATCGTTTATTGAATTACCATAAACATAAACATAGTAACAACCTTAATGAATCATGCATTGTCAATTGCAGTCAATAAGTCAGCCGAAAAGAAATGGAGAAAGAAAAGGCAGCGTTTACCAAGAGTGTGGAAATCACAGAGAAAGCCATTATAAGCAGAGGAAAAGAACTTAAAGAGTTTGTGGACCAGTGTACTTGGTCTTTACTTGAAGATTTGACGACAATCAAATACGATGGACTGAAGGCCATGGAAAAATGTGAAAATGAGGAATTTGGAAGTCACATTCTCCTATATGATCGGTCTGAAACATTTCGAACTGATTTTAAGTCGACATTTCCAGCCGATGGATTATTACACGATGGCTTCGCTCAAATCCAACAACCTTCAAAGGCACCAACACAAGAAAGGATTCTTTCAATTCGAATCTCTTTCGAGATTTCAAAGTTGGAAGATTTTCTGAAGGGAAACAACATCATTGGCAAAATCAAAAGTTTGTGTTTATAAATCACTCGATAAACTTCTGGTACTTAATTGTAACTCTGTAGTATGTTTCACATCACAGAATGCGTAAAGCAGATTTAATAATAGCTAGACTTACTTTATAGCCTATAGCCAGCTATGTTGCACTGGTTTACATGCTCTGCGTTTAGACATCCATTTGCCGTCTTGCTGCTGTTTAACATAAACTTCTAACGACAGTATATCTGAATTAAAGTTGTTTTATATTGTTATCAATGATTATTCACTCTAAGTTAGCACCCTTTTCTCTACAGGCACTGTTTTTGGACGCTGTTGTTATATGATGTTAAGTCAATAATACAATGAACTTCAGTTCTTAGCTCTTTAGTCAGACTAATGCTAATCCTACTCGTTTTCTAAAACCGTGATAGGTTATGATAGTAATAAAGCATAACATTACGTATAATAATTTTACAGGAGAAGACAAACTAGTGGCTGCTGAAACTGCAGATGCTCAATTTGGATTACATGAAGGTCAGTATAGAATGAAAGAAATTTAGTGTGGACTGCGTATCAAAACAATATAGTTTTCGACTATGAAGCAGATAGGCCTGTATTATGTCTGTCTACGTAGGCTGTGTTTACTGTCTCCATGACTTTTGTTTCAATTTCTGAAGAACTGATTTCTAAATTTAACGCTGTCCTTATATATATTTGACCGGCGACATTCTTATAAAAGCAATGAGATTGCCACAAGCATATGAATCCCAGTTCACGTTTCGCTTTCTTTTTTGCATGCTTTGCTAAACCTCTATATCCAAACCTTATAATTCAGACATTGTGAAAGCTCGGCTATATATATCCAAATCAAACGGAGCTGTTTGTAATATCTGGTATTGGCCTAATCCTTGCGCTGTATGATTTAGGTTTCAGTTGAAAACCTATGTGTTGTTGCAAGTCACTACTTTCGGTAGCGCCTCGGGATCTTAAGTGGTTCGCGACTGTTGAGCAGACTCTACGTCTAACAACCTTGGACAGGTGGTTGTTCGAGGAGCTTAAGATTTACTGACTGTACGTGTAAGAAGTGCAATAAATAAAATACGGTAATTATTTATACGATAAATCTTTTCTTAGTTAAGACGTGTTCGGTCTTTTACAATTTTGCAGAAGATGGCGAAGAGAACACTGCAATAATTACCACAGAATCAGGTTAGAACAGTCAGTTAACAGGACAACGACAAAGCAACTGCAATGTTGTTGATAGAAGACGCTGAAATATTATAAGCAATTAATGAAGATATCTAAATAAAATTATATCAATGTCTAATTTCCAGTGCTACTGATGCTTCATACAGCAAGTTTAATAGCAAAGCCTTTTTATGGTGCTTTATATGTGTCGCCTTCTTGAAGAGTGAATGTGCATGTTAATGCACAAAAAGGTGTTGTGAAGTTTAAAAGATGCCTGTCGTAGGCCTATATTAAATAATTGTAGGGCTCGACAGTTTTTATAGCATAAGTGCATAACTAAGTGCGCTTCGAAAATCTTAAGATTTCAGCGCTGACTACGTATTATATAATAGTGACCGAAAATTTAAGCGGATGGGGACCGACTGGACAAAAGCACCAAACTTTTTTTGTACTTAGGTTTGGTCATATGGTAATGATTTAGGGTAGGAGACACGCGATCCGACCACGGGGTCACCCCTCAAAAATGCATTTTAACCAAGATGGCGGCCAATAATGGCGCCAACACAGAAAACAGTATATATCAGGTCATAGGTAAGCTACAAAAACAATCGAAGTATCAAATTTAACATTATCAAGGTCAAGGAATCGATTTATCGTAGTGGCAATAGTGTCCGAATGCTGCTATCCAAGATGGCGTCCAATATGGCCGCCAACACACACAAATATGTATATATCAGGTCAGAGGTAAGCTACAATAGCATATGAAGTGTCGAATATAATATTTTCAAGGTCAAAGAATCGATTTATCATAGTGGCAATAGTGTCCGAATGCTGCTATCCAAGATGGCGTCCAATATGGCCGCCAAAACACAAAAATATGTATATATCAGGTCAGAGGTAAGCTACAATAACAAAATAATGAAGTGTAAAATATAATGTTTTCAAGGTCAAGGAATCGATTTATCATAGTGGCAATAGTGTCCGAATGTTACTATCCAAGATGGTGGTCAATATGGCCGCCAAAACACAAAAATATGTATATATCAGGACAGAGGTAAGCTACAATAGCAAATGAAGTGTCGAATATAATATTTTCCAGGTCAAGGCATCGATTTATCGTAGTGGCAATAGTGTCCGAATGTTACTATCCAAGATGGCGGCCAATATAGAGTTCACGAGTGCTGAGCTACGAATGCTCAATTTAATCGCGCCAAAAAGTGCGAGCTCGATCCTGTATCCAGTCGTGAAGCTAGATGGGCTGGATTCAAGTGATTAAGCAAATTACCGCCTGATTGCAAATGTGACATTTCCTTCAAAGGTCCTGGAAAGCATTGTTGCTATTGTTTATCTAGATATAAATGGTTTGCTTTCCTCCTAGCAGTCTGGCCTTAAGAAGAATCACTCTATGGAGACTCTCCAAAACGCCTCAGGACTGTCTGACCTCTATGGCGCCATAGATGTCGGACATCTCTCTCTCTCTCTCTCTCTCTCTGACCATCTTCGATGTCAGCTCAGCTTTTGACTCTCTTGACCATACTAATTTTGACTCCTTCAACGCCTTTCTGCTTCTTTTGGGCTGACAGACAAACCGCTAGAGTGTCTTCGATCCTTTCTGTCAGAGCTCACTAATCGTGTAGTCTTTGGCTCGTATATGTCCAGCTGGGTTCTAGCCCCTTTTGGTGTCCCATAGGTTTTAGTGCTGGGTCCGATGCTTTATATTATCTAATCGTCTGGTATTGGGGTCTTGCTAGCGTCATGTGGGCTTGTGCACCAGCTAGGCTATATGCTGACGATGTGCAGACCTACATCCATTGCCACCCCAATTGCGGGGTGGATTGCCGTTCAGCAGATGTGCCAAGCCATGGATGCCCTTCCACTTGGTTAGCATCCAATCGCCTGCTTCTAAACGCCTCTAAGAATCAATTCATTTGTTTGGGTTGTCGTAGACGGCTGGCAAGCATTGACCGATGCCTGGTTTCGGAAAAGTTCCCGCATGTCACCTTATTGGATTCGGTCCGGGTCTTGAGGTAACTTTGGATCTAGAACTTTGTTTTTCTCAGCACATAAATGAGCTTGCCCTTAGCTGCTATAATCAGCTACGTCAATTGAGGGTTATTTCTCGCTCCCTATCCCGTGACGCTGCTGTGATCCTTATCCATGCTTTTGTTACTAGCAGATTGGATCACTGCAGTTTGATCCTGGTGGGTTTGCCACAGAGCCACTTGGACTAATTGGGCGCCGTGACCGGTTTTTCGTTCAGCTGCTCGTCTTAGAGGGGCTTTCCCAAATATGCTCCTGTTTATGTATTATATGTGGGATGTATTGTACTGGCTCTCTGTCCCACAACGCATCTCTAATAGGGTTGCTGTTTTGGTCTGGCGGTGCATCCTTGGCTGTGCCTCGGCCTATCGGAGTGATCTTTGTCGTCCGCTTCTGATACAGCTGCAGCCGTCGAGTCTTCTGCTGGGGGAGAACTCTTAGTCCCTCGCTCCTCAATTAGGCAGCACCGTGCCTTCTCAATGGTTGGACCTTCCATCTAGAATGGTCTCCCATTAGAGATTCGTCTACTGCCTAGGGGTAATGCCCCTGCATTTAATAAGTTACTAAAGTCTAATTATTAGTGCCGAAGCTGGGCTGGGAGCGCCTCTGAGTAGGTCTCCTGAAGGGGCGTAATATCAAATTCCTTGAATAAATGAATGGATAGGTATTAGGTAAGCCACAATAACATATGAAGTGGCAATAGTGCGGGTATGCTACAATCCAAGAAATCATAAAGAGATCTTCAAAGTCAAAACCTTATAGGATCTGCTTCTGCTGTTGTGAGCGCTACAAATAGAATCAAACAGCTCAGAGACAGTCCACATAGAGTTTTCGTCAGTGTTGAGAAGATGATGGCCCCAAAGAGCGGTTCCAAAGGCCTCCCGAGCCAGGCTTTATGAGCTGAGATATACCTATTTTTGTGTGTTGGCAGCCATATTGGACGCCATCTTGGATAGTAACATTCGGACACTATTGCCACTACGATAAATCGATTTCTTGATCTTCAAAATATTATATTTGACACTTCATTATTTTGTTATTGTAGCTTACCTCTGACCTGATATATACATATTTTTGTGTTTTGGCGGCCATATTGACCGCCATCTTAGACAGTAACATTCGGACACTATTGCCACTATGATAAATCGATTCCTTGACCTTGAAAACATTATATTCGACACTTCATTTGCTATTGTAGCTTACCTCTGACCTGATATATACCTATTTGTGTGTGTTGGCGGCCATATTGGACGCCATCTTGGATAGTAACATTCGGACACTATTGCCACTACGATAAATCGATTCCTTGACCTTGATAATGTTAAATTTGATACTTCGATTGTTTTTATAGCTTACCTATGACCTGATATATACTGTTTTCTGTGTTGGCGCCATTTTTGGCCGCCATCTTGGTTAAAATGCATTTTTGAGGGGTGACCCCGTGGTCGGATCGCGTGTCTCCTACCCTAAATCATTACCATATGACCAAACCTAAGTACACAGAAAGTTTGGTGCTTTTGTCCAACCGGTCCCCTTCATCTTGCTAACAGCCCTCACTATAAGAGCAGATCAAACGCATCACCTGTTCATACCAATATTTTTACATTGAAGACCAAGGAATTGTCGATGACGAAGCAACAGCCATCGATAATGCATTTGACGCAGGTCAGTAACGCAAAAATAAAACACACGTTTTATTAATATCCGGCGATATACATGTTTGAATTATTATTTTTGTAATAAAAGTGTTCAATAATAATTATTGGTTAATTGGAGAGAAGATTTGTGGTGCTACCCGCAGCAGAACCTAAGACATCCTGGTAACATTAGCGAAAAGTAGCCTATGTATATACGCCGCCTATAATTTTTCGCTTATGTATAGGCCTACCTCGCCCCTAAACTGTGAAGCACATCCGTATAAATATTGATGCTAATGAGACATTCACAAATTTGACTGACAGTTTTGATTATGTTTGAGAAACATACGGCGAACGAAATTGGCAGAATAATTATCTTTATCTGGATTTTAACATCTGCATCTTAAGTTGTAAGCTTACTATCTGCAGTTAGAAAAGTTTTATTATTAAAACATTTACAGATGATAAGAATGCGGATGAAACTATACCGAACGCTGAAGAATGTGAGAAATTAGGTAAAAGTTAGCAGTCCTTACGGCAAAAGATGAATTAAACGTTAAACGTATAATTAGCCTAACTTTTTATTTGGCAATAATCACTCTCCTAAGTTTATGTTGCTTCACTTCTAAGTTACAGTAAATACTTACGAGGTAAAATGTAAAGTTTCAACAGCTATTTACAAAGTTGAATTCAAAATGAAATAATTTGTCGGTAACATTAAAAAACTCGCTGAATCCATGTGATTTCGTTTCAGTGGGAGACAAGGAAGAGACTCTTGTACCTATGAAGGTCGAGGCTGAATTCTCTGAAAGTAAGTAGGCCTACATTAAAACGTAATTTTGGCTATAAAATAAAACTGACCATATTTTCCTGCTTTATTGTTTTGATGCATAAATTTCCAATAGAGGATTTGTTAAGCGTTACGGACTACACTGTACATGTACCGGTAGCCTATGTCATATATTTTGAAGCTGAGAAAGAAGAACCACGAAAGTAAGCTAAATAGCTATCGTCAAAATCTCTTATGGTGAAAAAGATCGTAAAACCTTATGAAGTATCAAAATCTCGTTTGAGGTTTTGTCGACATAAATTGGTCATCAAATTTCCTGATGATCCAACATATCCTTCATCCAAATTTCTGGTCTTGGATCTGCCAGGCCTAACTGGTATAAACTTGTCGAAGCCCGATCATAATTTAAATAATAATGTAAGTCTTACGTCTAATTTCCATCAGCTACGTTGGGACTGTATTCAATAACAGCAGTAGAGGATGATAACTCTGAAAATGAAGATGGTGTAGTGTAGGTAGGCCCTAGGCGGCGTTCTGACGCGAGTCTTAGTCTTCTTAAAATCGACGTCACCGCAATAATTACGTTTGAAGTGAATCATTTACATTCTTTACAGAAGAGAAAAAAGAAACGAAAAAAGAAGCGAAAACTAAGAAGCCAAACAAGAAATGGCAAGGTTTGTTAATTAATGCAAAAGAAAAATACAAAAACGTTTAACCAAAACGTTTTATTCTTCAAGAAACACGATTTATTGGGTAGGCCTAAGTCAGTAGGCCTAATAAGTAATTAGTCTTCTTCAGCATCTGACTAGACTCACTAGAGCGATGTCAATGCTTAGATGAATTAGCCTACTGCCAAAAAACACAGCTACAACATCGAGTGAAATTTAATGAAAAATTAAATATAGGCCTAGCTAAAGACAGGCAACATCTATTATTATTATTATTATTATTATTATTATTATTATTATTATTATTATTATTATTATTATTATTATTATTATTATTATTATTATTATTATTATTATTATTATTATTATTATTATCATCATCATCATTATTATTATTATTATTTTTTTTTTGCCCTGAGGTACTTCATTCCCCCAGGGGCTTAGACATTATACAAGGTGAAGCATCTGGAACGGCTCATCCATGTCGCTTAAGGGCTTAACAAATGTTCCACTAAAAGCTACGGCATTGAAACGCTGTATCGTCACTGAGAGGCGTTGAAACAAGAAGCTGGCCTCACGGGTTCGATATTATTATTATTATTATTATTATTGTTATTATTGATTACTGCATTATTATTATTATTATTATAAAAAAACAGTCATCTACTACAACGCCTATCAGTGGCCCTACAAATTGGAAACTCTCTATCTGTTTTAGGCACCACAGATTGCAACAACATAGACAAGGAGAATGACAGCTTATAACATTATTGAAAACAATTACTTTTAATCAGTCTGTACAGAAGTTTGTTGGCTTTATGAAGAAATAAATTTATCTTATTATTATTATTATTATTATTATTATTATTATTATTATTATTATTATTATTATTATTATTATTATTATTATATTATTATTATTATTATTATCGACATTAGATGGCTCGGCCCACTTCGGAATGTATTATAGGTCTGGCATAGATGACTGCAAAACACCTCCTCTTATAGTAACTGTTGTACAGTTATAGGCCATAGTAGCCATAGATGTAAAAAACGGTAAAAACAAAAAAAAAAGCGAAATAAAACGTCGTTTTTTCAAAATAATAAAAACGGAAAAAAACGAGAAAAAAACGGACAAGAAAATAATTTAACTTTTTACATCTTTAACTGCATTTTAAAATTAAAACCTTGTTTACACAATTTAATTTTAATCAGCAAATAACATAACTTTATAAGTAAACACCAAGTAACATGTATTAATCTTCAACATCTTTTTCATAAGTTTGGTTTAATAAGAAATTGAGTTATTAAAAATACTGAAATCTTTTCAAATTTAAATTGTATACACAAGTCCACATAGGCTAAGTGAATGCTGACATAAACAATTAAAAACTAAATTTTTTAACTGTAGGCCTAGAGTGTACGTAATCAGAAATTGTACTTACAATTTTAACTTATATATGAACGTAATAATATATTATTGAGTAATATCAGTCAGTTTATCAGTCAATCGGAGATTACTGTGTACAAAGACAACATTTCGCATTTTGGATAACTTAGAAATTCAAACCTAAACATGTACTGAGTAGGCCTAAACATGAGCAAGCTTTCAATAACTTCTATGCACAGATCGAAAATGAAACCTGGGAAGATGTTCTTAACCTTGAGAACCCTGATGATATCTCGACCTCCTTAAATGATAAACTTAACTCACTGTATAATTCCTGTTTTCCAAAGAAGCTAATTAGGCCTAGAAGGTTTAAAACGATTACTAAGCCATGGCTTTCCAAATCTTTATTAAAATCATGTAAAAAGAAAAACAAATTGTATAAAAATTATCTAAGGAGTGGGTCTACTGATTGCTATAAGAAATATATCACCTATAAAAATAAACTCACAAATTTATTACGTAACTGTGAGAAACAATACTATGTCAACAGACTAGAAGTTTGTAAGGACAACCTTAAGGAAATTTGGGGGGTTATTAAAGAAGCTGCCACCAACTCTTTTTCTTTCTTAGTTGTGACCTACCTCAAGAACTTTCCTTATCTCTACATATAAATTGCTCAACGACTTCTAACTGTTTAAGAATTAAATTGACACAGTTCTTTGAATGTTTCTCCTTTCTTCAAACACAGTTATTTCAAACGTACAATCAAAGTTCTTATCAATACAGCTCAACTGTAACTTCTAACATACAGCTCTCTACTGCATTAAAACATCTACTACACTGTATTGTTCAAATTCACTGTCATCAGCAGTTTCTAAGTTTGGCGCGCTAACTGCACGTGTAGAGAATCTATCGTCAGCCAAAGTTTAGGCTACTTTTAGGCCAAACGCCGCTAGCCGACAGCGCAAGAATGTTTACGCATTTCATTCCCTCAGAAATTGTCACATAGTATTTACCGCCGATATGTTGACGATATTCGACGGGTTGATCCTCTTTGAGTAAGTTCACGTTTCTGTCGATTTCATCTAGTTGGGAGTGGAAAGTAGCCCATCTGACTTTAGTGAAAGCGACGCCCTTCTTGGTCGGATACGATTTGTCCTTGTCGGAGTTGTCGTATTCTCTAATGTGCACCATCAGTTCGTCTCGGTAGATAGTAGCTGACAAATAACGATCGTTTCCTAGAGGTTCTTTGAAAAGATCTCGCTTTACGTTCCTCGACTTTGTCTATAATATCAAATAATACCAATAGATATAATTCAGGTACTATGAAAAACCAAAACATATAGTATGGCGATGCTGCTGAAATTCACTTCCCTATAGAAACAACGATTTCAAATTAATTGAATTGGTTTATACTTACGGTCGATGCTGTAGCTTTAGTAGCTCCTGTGGATGTCTTAGTAAATGGAGCCATCATTGACGTCTTCGATTTGCTGCTTGGTCTTCGATTCGATAGCGAACTGTGTAGACGGATGCGTGTGTGCGAGCTCTTATAGGATCGTTTAAATTATGTGCGCATGCGCGAGGCTATGTATTTTGGTTGGATGTGGGTAGAAACATGTTTGGACTTGTTTAATATTGAAGTGTGCATGCGTACGAATGCGTGCTCTTATTGGCTGATGATTATAGAAACATGTTTGAATCAGTTATTGAATACGTAGTGGAAAACAGCCTTTGTATTGTATGCGACGTGTCGTAGTCATGGAAACGAGGACAACAAACTTCCTATTAATATGCTAATGATATGCTAGGTCAAAGTGCAGTCTAGCATAGGTGCGCCAGAAACTAGGCGTGCCGTCGTCATGGAAACTAGGTCAACAGGCTTCTATTGTTGTGCTATTAATAGATATGACGCATGGAAACTACTTCAGCAAATTCCCCATTGTGCTATAAATAGATATGACGTCATAGGTCACGTGACTTGCGTGGACCAATCAGAAGGCTTCCTACCCTCCGCACCTCCCCCTCCGACCCTCCCTGATATAGAGTCCGTGGTTTGTACACTACTTATAGATGTATGTGTATATGTTGCACATGTATATATATATATGTATAACGTATATAAATGTACTTATGTAAATATATATACATGTGTGTATATATATATGTACATGTACATATATATGTATATGTATATGTGTATATATGTATGTATAGGTATGTGTAAGTAAATATATATTTATGCATGAATATATGTATAAATACATACACACCTGTATACATATCTATGTATATGTGTACATATTTACTGACTTGAAGTTACTTAAACTAGAGCAGATTCGAACATTACAGATTGGCCTATTTATGTACCGCTATGAACATGGTTTACTTCCAGCATGTTTTAAGGGATTTTTTCATCTAGGATCCGATGTTCATACTCACTACACCAGAAACTTTAACTCTTATCGCCCCATATACGCACACACCAATACTCGCTTATTCTCCATAAAATCTGTTGGCTCCACAACCTGGAACATGCTTCCCTCTCACATACGTTGTGCCCTCCACCTACGGCACTTTAAAAAATGCTGCATGCCTACCTGATTAATGGAAATTAGCTATAACCTACCCTGCCGGATATTCTTTTTCACTGTTAGTTAAGGTTTTCGGTTTTTCTTTATATTTTCATAGTGTTTTGAATCGAGTTAATCATTTACTGTGTAGGCCTATATGTACTATACTGTTTGCATTGCTGTACGAAACTTGATATTGCACTGTTTATCAAGGATTTAGCTCATTCATATTTCTGAAATGTTGTTCTAGGTGTCCCTAGTTAGCGGGATCTTGATCCCTTTTGGGACTCCTCTTGCGGCCAATCCTGATACTTTATGTTGAAATGTTATGTGTTTTTTCATTTGGCTTCAATAAAAGAGATTTGATTGATTGATTGATTGATATGTATGTGTAAGTATATATATATGTATTCATGTATATATACATGTATACGCCTATAGGTATATATATATACATATATATATACTTACATGTAAGTATATATATTTACGTATGTATATATGTATAACTACATACATGTATATATACATGAATACATATATATACTTACACATACATATGTACACATATACATAGATATGTACATAGACATATGTACATGCACACATATATATTTACATAAGTACATATATATATATATACATATACATGCACATATACACATACATCTATATACATATATACATACATATATAAATATAGATACATATTACATACATATATGTATATACACATATATATATATGTATATATACATATTCGCACATATATATTTCATATATATATTTATATCCATATGTATATATATATAATTATAACATTTGTACATGTTTATAGATATAAATACATATATATGCAAACATATAATATATACTGTAACACATACAAACATGTATATATATAGATAGATACATATACATGCATTATATACACATATACATATATATTTTACCATCGAACCTTCGGATTATCAACCTGTTCCCCATCTGATTATATTTGTCTGTTCATTAGTCCGGAATAGCGGACCCCCGGAATAGCGGACCCCGGAATAGTGGACCCCCGGAATAGCGGACCCCGGAATAGCGGACCCCCGGAATAGCGGACCCCGGAATAGTGGACCCCGGAATAGTGGACCCCCGTAATAGCGGCCCCCCGGAATAGCGGCCCCGAACCGTATGGACTGCCACAGGGTTCTGTGCTGGGCCCTCTTTTATACATTATCTATACTGCTGTTCTTGGTCCTCTCTTAGCCGCTCTTTCTGTGCTGAGCCAGTCTTATGCGGATGACCTGCAGGCGTATTTGCACTGTTCTGCGTCAGCAGCCATTACCGCAGTCCGGTCCATGAACCGAGCAATGGAGGCTCTGGAGGTCTGGATGTCCTCCAATCGGCTACGGCTGAACTCTTCTAAAACCCAGTTTATTTGGCTTGGCACGCGCCAGCAGCTTGCCAAGATTGACCTGGAGGCCCTTGCCCAGGAGTTCCCGCAGTTTACCTTCTCATCCTCTGTCCGGGACCTTGGTGTCACTTTGGACCAAGAGCTAACCTTCACGCGGCATATCAACCTACTATGCCGCGATTGCTACTACCAGCTTAGAGTGGTCTTCCGTTCTTTAACCTCTAATGCTGCCTTAACGCTTATCCACTCTTTTGTTGTTTCTCGCCTTGATTACTGCAGCGCCCTCTATGTGGGTCTTCCGGCGGCTCGGGTTGGGTGCTTGGTTCGGGTCATGCGAGCGGCGGCATGCCTTATTGGCCGCATCGCAAGATTCGGCCATGTCAGTGATTACATGCGGGATGTCTTGCATTGGCTCCCTTTCCCGCAGCGGATCGCTTACCGGATCTCTGCCTTGGTTTGGCGCTGCCTCGCGGGTGTGGCCCTTGTTTACTTACAGGAGCTCTGCTGCGCCACCCTGAGCGTCCAGCGCCGTGGTTCTCTCCGCTCCTCTAAGCAGGCTGAGCTTCTTGTTCCCCGGTCACGGACAACTATTATGCAGTGCCGTGCCTTTTCTGTTGCTGGCCCTGCAATCTGGAATGAGCTCCCTGTGGATCTACGCCTAATGCATACAACCCTTGCGGCCACATTCTTCTCTAACCTGAAGACTGTTCTCTTTAGCCGGGGTTGAGTCGGGAGCACTTCTGAGTAGATAATCTTGAAGGGGCGCTATATAAATCTCTGAAATGAATGAATGAATGAATAAATATATGACTTAAACTCGATGAATCCTTGAAGGGAAGGAGACAACGTAAGGGATATCAGACAAAAATAAAATTAAACAAATAATAACAGACAGTAAAAATAAATAAAGTTACATAAAAAATAAAAAAAGGGGAAAAAATGTGACGAAAAATAAAAAACAAAAAACAAGGTTTTTTGGACAAAAATAAAAAACGAAAAAAACCTTTTTTACAACTATGATATTAACAACTAGCAGAATTAAAATTACAAATGCATATTTTAAAATTTTATTTCTTATTTTAATCATTTACCATCAGGTTAGCACTTACATCATTAAAAATCAAATTAGCAAACATTAATGGACTGTGGAGGGCAATGAAGGTACCTGCAGGTTATAGGCCTACAGGCCTTATAAAATAATGTTCAAAGAAAAAGTTTACAGAAAATTATTAATAATATAAACGAAGAGAAATCTCTGCAACGAAGGCAACATTCCTGTGACGCATAGCCTACCGGCATACCTCTACGAGCCCCTTGGCTAGCCGTTACAAAAGGACGACGGCAGGGGTGGACGGAGGGTGGGACTGGCGGCTGAGACGGACGGAGGGCAGCGAGCTCCGCCACAGGCGGACGAGAACCATCCCCTAGGGGTCACTTCTAGTGTTGTTTTAGTTTTGCCTTGAGTTTTAGTTGTAGTTATTATTAGTTTTACATGCTAGGTGTTTTAGTTATTATTAGTTTTAGTTATTTTGCCAAGTTTTAGTTTTAGTTAATAGAAACTGACACTTCCTCGTTTCAGTTTCAGTTTTAGTTTCTTAAGTTTTAGTTTTAGTTTCAGTTATTTGTTCACTGATATTTAGCCGACAACAATGTATATCAAATTACTGCCAATAGGCAATAGCAACCATTATTCTTACAGTATGACAACATGCCATGTATCATACATGATATAATGTCCCTTTAATGATTAGTGTGGTAAAAATGTCTTGTTGAGCTTTATGTGATTCCCCGATTTTCACCCCTATGTACAACAACATTGAATATTCAAGGACGCTAGGTTTTCGTTGTGTGTTTTCGTTAGATGTTTTAGTTATTATTAGTTTTGACCGTTTTAGTTTCAGTTATCGTTATATCGAGTTTTAGTTATTATTAGTTTTAGTTATTGTACCAAGTTTTAGTTTTAGTTAACTATAACCCGGAGTTTTCGTTAACGAAGATTTTAGTTTTAGTTTTAGTTAACGAAAACAACACTATATAGTCACTTCTGCCACCCTGAGGGAGGAAGGGAGGAGATGGGCGAATGGTTGGAGGTATGTAGAGAGGGACGGACGGAGAGAGGAAGGGAAGGTTATAGGTAGGGTGGATGGATGAAGGGAAGGACGGAGGGACTAAGGCAGAGGCAGGAGAGAGGGAGAAGACTTTAGTCAACATAACGTACCCCTAGAACTTTACAGTTCTATGTCCACTTTTTGCGAAACGGAGAAAAACTATTTTTAAGATTTGCTGACGAAATTTTTTTGCTCTGTTTCATTAATGGCAATTAAATTAAACTTTTTGGAAAACAAAGTTTTCCCTTAGTATGATTATATGTGTATTTCGATCATAATGTAAACCGATTATGAGTAATTTGGCTATAATTATGGCAGGGGTGACTGCTGTAAGTTATAAGTCCAGTCACGTGTTAAGATCTCTCACTGCTATTGGCCATGGACATAGCACCGTATAATTCTTTTTCAGACCTCACTCGAACACGGTTATAAGTCCAGTCACGTGTTAAGATCTCTCACTGCTATTGGCTATGGACATAGCACCGTATAATTCTTTTTTCAGACCTCACTCGAACACGGTTATATCTCCAATTCACGTGATACAAAATTAATGATTCTATTGGATGACTGATTTGTTCCTCTATAGCTTTGAGACACTGTCCAAATTTGTGGACATAGAGCTTTATAGCACTCACAGATAGAGCTAAAGAAAGCGTCTCCAGTTCAGCTAGACTGTTCAGGACATAGCCCCTGTCATCCCGGTAACGGATATAGCGTTAGGTTGGTTTTTCAAAAAAGTGGACATAGAACCTTATAGTTCTAGGGGTACGATATCCCGTGACCACGCTGTCCACGCATCTCTTAACATTTTCAAATTGTTTTGAACTGTCCGAGGACGGGAAAACATCTAGTATTATATAATAACTACAGTAGTGTCAATTCACCAATTTTATATAATAAGGAAAAATAATTGGAAATTTTGGTTGATTATTTTTTTTAACATTATAATATAGGAATATTATCAATTAAAATCAGGTTAGCAATTAAAAGTATAAAATAATATGTGGAAATATACTCATAAATGAAATAATACAAAAAACAGGAACAAATAAGCAAGCATTTCAGCACTTAGTGAACTAGATCAGAACTTTCCTTTCCTAGGTTTCAAGACTGCCAACTTGTGAATCACTTAATCGAAATCAATGCCTTTCGGCAACTCACTTTCAATAATATCGCAAGATCAGGAAACCTTGACTGTCCCATGGTAGATCGTAAATAGTTCTTTATAAGTTTCAGCTTTGAAAAGCTTATCTCATATAAAGCCAAAGACACACACAGATCGTCGGAAATAATTTTAGGCTTAGTGAAAGGGGCGAGAGAGATTCCATGAAGTCCCATTCAGATATGAATGTCAAAACGTCTAGTATTGCCCAATCTTTGGCTTATTCCAGATTAATCTCTGCTGCTTTCGGTTGCCTTCTCAGCTTGGTATTTCTGTTAAAAGTGCACTCTCAGACACTTATCATAGAAAGTGGTCAATTTTGGAATGGACACCTTCAACTCTTCTTCATTGGCAGATGTCAGACTTCACTTGAACAGTCTCACACATAGCTGCTACTTCTTTGATGGCTTGTTCAATTGAATGCTCCACTAGGTGACTGTGCTTCTCGTTTAGAGAAAGTACTAGCCTATGCCTCTAGCTTTTTCACCACGTTGAAGCGTTATTGTAATTGGATAATATTGACGGCACTGACCGTAGCACATTAGAAGGCTCTAACAAGTAGGCTAAATTATTAGCCTATAGAGAGTTTCAGCTTTAGATTTACTGATACAATAAGTGTTTTTGTTGTCTGTTACTGGTAATTTAAAAATAATAAATTTCTGCTGAAACTCTGCACAACAATTGTTTAGACAGCCATTTTGTCAATTTGGTGTTACCCCTACGAGGGTGACACCCGGTGCGGCCTAGTGACGCCACTACCTCTGCCCTCAAGGAATGGAATCGACTGCCACTCTCTCTTCATAGCTCAAATTCACTTCCTTCAAAAAGCTTCTAAGAACTCACTATCAGGGCCGGATTTAGGGTGGTGGGGGCCCATGGGCGCCCAGTATGGTAGGACCATTTTCTGTAACGGATTTTTTGTTTTTGTTGATGCGCAGTCTCCGACTGGGACAACCCCATGCCAGCAGTTATAAAATATCATACTGACTCAAACAGGCAAATGTGCTAGCCTAAAGGCTTGTTGACTGATTGTTAGGTAATTTTTTTTAAATTCATATAAACAAAAATAAATTGGGAAGGTCATTTTGCTGATAAATAAAGTTTCTTCTATTATATTAATAGGTATTAAATAATTTATCAAATACAAAACAAAAGGATAGGCCTTAAGCTTCTCGTCCAGTTTTTAATAGAAGTCACACATACAACAGACAAAGAAAGAAAGAAAGTAAAAATAGTGATAAGCGGAACCTCCAAACTAAAAACAGTTAGTTTGAGTCAGTTAATTAGCTCAGTTAGGCCTACAGTTAGGTCTACATTTGAATAAGCCCATTAGAGACGTCTAAAGTTGAATACGCCCATTAGAGACTTTGGGGACTTTTCTATTGGCTAAGTCATCAATAAACTGATTAAAATCCAATTGGCGTAGAATATCACTATGCTCAACACTGCAAGGTGGTTCAGTCTCTCATGTGTCATACTTATGCAAAGCCTGTTCTTAATTTTCTTCATCTTAGAAATTGAACGTTCAGCACTTCAGTTTGTGACCATGACCACCAATAGTACATTCTTAGCATAACTGAGACATTCGGAAATGAATTTTCAACATCTTTGTAAAGTATTAATAATTGGTACATGAACTGCTCCTGACTTATATATTGAGATCTGCGCTACCTGTCTCGTCTTTAAGCATTTTGACAAAAGTTAATAAGAAAACTGCATGAGCTCATTGCCAAGGCTTTCATTGAGGTCATATATTGTGCATATCTTCATCACTACATGATTCAAGCATAGATAGAAAACCAAACCTTGAACAGAGTATAGTTCGTATGATGCCTTTTTGTTAACTCTGTTATGAATTGATCGATGATAGGTAGAAAATTGTCTATCCAAAACTTTGGCACACTGAGTGTTGCATCAGCACTATACTGTTACAGTGCTGAAGACTGGTAGTAGATTTCGTTTATTATTAAGATACAAAGTTGACATACCGCAACTTGTTTACATGAGATAATGAAAGTAATGAAATTAAAAACTATAAGTTTATGCCTATAGTCAGGATTGAGAGTTAAAACTTAACATCCCGAATGGTACGATATAGAACCCTAGAGATGAAATTGTGGTCATCTTTTTTTGGGAGTTCATATTCATGAGGTCTAGGGCGCAGAGCATAAGGCCTACAAACGGTCGGAGGAAAGAGGCCTCTAAGCACATGTTGTGAGTTCCGGTTGACCGCAAGCAGGAGTTTGACATCTGCTTCCATCATTCGGTCTAAATCCTGTTGTTGAGGAGGAAGGTAGCCCAGTCGTTTGGCCCTTTGCAGGAAACGTTGGAGTTTTAGTCGGTCACTTGCGGTGGTGAATCCCCACCAAGCAGGGGAGGCATAGAGAAGGCGAGAGATGGTAGTTGCACGTGCAACTTCATGGAGCGCTGTCGGAGGGAGACCGTGTGCCCTGAGGACTCTGAGAGCGTGGAGCGAACCAGAGCATGCACTTAGAATCCTGTTGACATGGGAACAATGGTGGAAACATTGTTTGCCCAGTAATTACTTCCTGTGGTAGATGTTCAGGCCATAATCCAATATCCTCTACTATATCACCTGCTAGTGCGTTTTCGACTTTCATATTGTTGTTAGCACAATCAGGTTTATTATCTACAGTAACGGAATTTCTGCCACAGACCTGGTAGAGAGGGAACGTTGTTGAAATGGCGGTTGTTCGACAACAACTACAGCATCGCCAGTGACACCAGGCGCAGATGAGCCTGCATTTTGACCATCATCCACGGTGACAGCAGATGTATTTATAGCTGTTGCTTGAAAGCAATGCAGTAATACGAGGTGTCGTTGCATGTACTTTCTTATTTTGAGATGCTTTTTCTTTACTTAACTTGCTTTTTTGAGAACCACTAGGCCCAATAGTACTTTTGTGCCGATTTCCAATTCGGTTCATGTCTGTCGGTTGAAATTACTAGATTTTTCAAATTATATTAAGTAATACTGATTTGCTAACTCAAACTGTGCTGTATGGCCTGATACAATGCTCACATAAAGGTAGAATCCTATAGGACTGTGTGTCAAAGCCAATACCAGCACAGAAATGGCAGCATACAGCTGTTCACTGCTACAGATATGCAGTTTATGCACCTCGGGTCATTCGAGGTCAGAAGCACAAGCGGAACGGAATGCTGTAGCTAAGACAGAATACCCACAGTCTGCGGGACCTATCACCCCGCAACGGGATGCTCGTGGCGGGTGGAACACGAGAACCCATGGCTTGTGCACGGGTTCTCGATCCGTTCGCTGTCTGCAGTATGCGGACCGAGCTCTGGGAAATATCTGCGCTGTAGACGACCTGAGCTTGAGTTAAAAGTAGCATATCTGTCAAGACTTAGTGTCAACAGCTGAAGATCCCACGCTTAAAGCGCTACTCGTGAACAGTATTAACTGGACATTTCCAAATTATCATTATTATAAGAACAGTGGTCATTCAGAAGCCGACCACTCACTGATTCGGATCCAGTCAATAGTCACTCTTAGAATCTCTTCTTCAGTCAGATAACATACGCAGTGAAGGGGCAAAAAAATTCAACTGGTGGGCGCCCCTAAGTGGTGAGGGGCTGGGGCCCCTGCCAGCCCCTGGGCTGGCGGCCTGGCGCCCGTGTAGCCCATGCCCAAATCCGACCCTGCTCATTATTTCTGCTTGGCTTTCAAGCACTTGGAGATCTAACTGCATCTTCTCCTGGCGGCTAACTATCCGCGCCTCAGATTCACACAGTGGCGTCACTAGGGGGGTGCGGGGGGTGCGGACCGCACCGGGTGTCACCATAGTAGGGGTGACACCAAAATGACTGTCTAAAAAATGTTGTGCAGAGTTTCAGCAGAGATTTATTATTTTTAAATTAATAATAACGGACAACAACAAAAACATTTTTCGTAAGCCCAGCTTACATTCATTGTATCAATTTATATAAAGCTGGAATTCTATACAAATTTACATGTTAGAGCCTTCTAATGCGCTCCGGTCAGTGCCGTCAATATTACCCAATTACAATAACGCTTCAACGTGGTGAAAACGCTAGAGGCACTAGGTCCACTAGGAATTTCTCTAAATGGGGAGCACAGTCACCTATAGTGGAGCATTCAATTGAACAAGCCATCAAAGAAGTAGCAGTCATGTGTGAGACTGTCCAAGTGAATAGTCTGATATCTGCCACTGAAGAACAGTTGAAGGTGTCCATTCCAAAATTGACCACTTTCTATGATGAAGTGTCTGGACTTTTAATAGAAATACAACGGCTGAGAAGTCATCTGAAAGCAGCACAGATTAACCTTGGAAGAAGCCAAAGATTGGGTAATGCTAGACGTTTTCACATTCATAGGCCTAGCTGAATGGGACTTCGTGAAATCTCTCCCAGCCCTTTCACTAAGCCTAAAATTATTTATGACAATCTGTGTGTCTACTGTCTTTGGCTTTATTTGAGAGAAGCTTTTCAAAGCTTATTTTAAAGCTTAAACTTAAAAAGAACTATTGAAGATCTACCATGGGACAGTCAAGGCTTTCCGATCTTGCGATATTATCAATTGAAAGTGAGTTGCCGAAAGACATTGATTTCGATGAAGTGATTCATAAGTTCGCAGTTTTGAAAGCCAGGAAAAGAAAGTTCTGATCTAGTCAAGATGTTCACTATAAGTGCTGAAATGCTTGCGTATTTGTCCTTGTTTTTTGTATTAAGCTTATTTCATTTATGAGTAGGCCTATATTTCCATATATTTATATTTTTAATTGCTAATCTGATTTTAATTGATAATATTCCTACATGTATATTAAAATGTTTTAATAAATAGGCCTAATCAGCCAAAATTTCCAATTATTTTTTCTCATTTATATAAAATTTACCACTTGACACTACTGTAGTTATTATATAATTTTCTGAAGGGCCTACTCTTTTAACATTATTTTATAAAGAGCCCTGTATAAGCTGCAGCTAGGCACCTTAATTGCCATCCGCAGTAAGTTGCTTATTTGATTTTTAATGATGTAACTGCTGATCTGAAGGTAAATGGTTAAAATAAGAAATAAAATAAAAAAATATGCATTTGTAATTTTAATTCTGCTAGCTGTTAATATCACTATTATTACCATCACATTCCGTTATATTTATATAGGCCTACAGGAATTACGATTTACGGGTAACATTAGTACAAAAATCATTATTAAGGATTCTGCGTGGTCTGGAGTGGGGTGACACCATGAGTTACCGCACCGGGTGACACCAACCCTAGTGACGCCACTGGATTCACATTTTGGTGTGACCGTGCGCGCGTTACAAATTTAATTATAATAATAATAATAATAATTCCATTTCAAATTGAGAGCGCGTGAAACGTTGTCCGATTTTAAAACGATTTACCAACCTAAAGTAGGCCTACCTGGTACGGGATTGAAGGCATGGTCTGAATTTACCAACCTAAACTACTGGTTTACCTTAAAATTGTATACCTCAACTAGTAGCCTAGATTATGAATAATAATTATTTGATTTTCTTGCAGAAGTTCGATTTCGCCCGTTTGCTGGAGGAGGAGGAGAAAGAGCAGTGGCGTCACTAGGGGGGTGCGGGGGGTGCGGACCGCACCGGGTGTCACCATAGTAGGGGTGACACCAAAATGACTGTCTAAAAAATGTTGTGCAGAGTTTCAGCAGAGATTTATTATTTTTAAATTAATAATAACGGACAACAACAAAAACATTTTTCGTAAGCCCAGCTTACATTCATTGTATCAATTTATATAAAGCTGGAATTCTATACAAATTTACATGTTAGAGCCTTCTAATGCGCTCCGGTCAGTGCCGTCAATATTACCCAATTACAATAACGCTTCAACGTGGTGAAAACGCTAGAGGCACTAGGTCCACTAGGAATTTCTCTAAATGGGGAGCACAGTCACCTATAGTGGAGCATTCAATTGAACAAGCCATCAAAGAAGTAGCAGTCATGTGTGAGACTGTCCAAGTGAATAGTCTGATATCTGCCACTGAAGAACAGTTGAAGGTGTCCATTCCAAAATTGACCACTTTCTATGATGAAGTGTCTGGACTTTTAATAGAAATACAACGGCTGAGAAGTCATCTGAAAGCAGCACAGATTAACCTTGGAAGAAGCCAAAGATTGGGTAATGCTAGACGTTTTCACATTCATAGGCCTAGCTGAATGGGACTTCGTGAAATCTCTCCCAGCCCTTTCACTAAGCCTAAAATTATTTATGACAATCTGTGTGTCTACTGTCTTTGGCTTTATTTGAGAGAAGCTTTTCAAAGCTTATTTTAAAGCTTAAACTTAAAAAGAACTATTGAAGATCTACCATGGGACAGTCAAGGCTTTCCGATCTTGCGATATTATCAATTGAAAGTGAGTTGCCGAAAGACATTGATTTCGATGAAGTGATTCATAAGTTCGCAGTTTTGAAAGCCAGGAAAAGAAAGTTCTGATCTAGTCAAGATGTTCACTATAAGTGCTGAAATGCTTGCGTATTTGTCCTTGTTTTTTGTATTAAGCTTATTTCATTTATGAGTAGGCCTATATTTCCATATATTTATATTTTTAATTGCTAATCTGATTTTAATTGATAATATTCCTACATGTATATTAAAATGTTTTAATAAATAGGCCTAATCAGCCAAAATTTCCAATTATTTTTTCTCATTTATATAAAATTTACCACTTGACACTACTGTAGTTATTATATAATTTTCTGAAGGGCCTACTCTTTTAACATTATTTTATAAAGAGCCCTGTATAAGCTGCAGCTAGGCACCTTAATTGCCATCCGCAGTAAGTTGCTTATTTGATTTTTAATGATGTAACTGCTGATCTGAAGGTAAATGGTTAAAATAAGAAATAAAATAAAAAAATATGCATTTGTAATTTTAATTCTGCTAGCTGTTAATATCACTATTATTACCATCACATTCCGTTATATTTATATAGGCCTACAGGAATTACGATTTACGGGTAACATTAGTACAAAAATCATTATTAAGGATTCTGCGTGGTCTGGAGTGGGGTGACACCATGAGTTACCGCACCGGGTGACACCAACCCTAGTGACGCCACTGGATTCACATTTTGGTGTGACCGTGCGCGCGTTACAAATTTAATTATAATAATAATAATAATAATTCCATTTCAAATTGAGAGCGCGTGAAACGTTGTCCGATTTTAAAACGATTTACCAACCTAAAGTAGGCCTACCTGGTACGGGATTGAAGGCATGGTCTGAATTTACCAACCTAAACTACTGGTTTACCTTAAAATTGTATACCTCAACTAGTAGCCTAGATTATGAATAATAATTATTTGATTTTCTTGCAGAAGTTCGATTTCGCCCGTTTGCTGGAGGAGGAGGAGAAAGAGCAGTGGCGTCACTAGGGGGGTGCGGGGGGTGCGGACCGCACCGGATGTCACCATAGTAGGGGTGACACCAAAATGACTGTCTAAAAAATGTTGTGCAGAGTTTCAGCAGAGATTTATTATTTTTAAATTAATAATAACGGACAACAACAAAAACATTTTTCGTAAGCCCAGCTTACATTCATTGTATCAATTTATATAAAGCTGGAATTCTATACAAATTTACATGTTAGAGCCTTCTAATGCGCTCCGGTCAGTGCCGTCAATATTACCCAATTACAATAACGCTTCAACGTGGTGAAAACGCTAGAGGCACTAGGTCCACTAGGAATTTCTCTAAATGGGGAGCACAGTCACCTATAGTGGAGCATTCAATTGAACAAGCCATCAAAGAAGTAGCAGTCATGTGTGAGACTGTCCAAGTGAATAGTCTGATATCTGCCACTGAAGAACAGTTGAAGGTGTCCATTCCAAAATTGACCACTTTCTATGATGAAGTGTCTGGACTTTTAATAGAAATACAACGGCTGAGAAGTCATCTGAAAGCAGCACAGATTAACCTTGGAAGAAGCCAAAGATTGGGTAATGCTAGACGTTTTCACATTCATAGGCCTAGCTGAATGGGACTTCGTGAAATCTCTCCCAGCCCTTTCACTAAGCCTAAAATTATTTATGACAATCTGTGTGTCTACTGTCTTTGGCTTTATTTGAGAGAAGCTTTTCAAAGCTTATTTTAAAGCTTAAACTTAAAAAGAACTATTGAAGATCTACCATGGGACAGTCAAGGCTTTCCGATCTTGCGATATTATCAATTGAAAGTGAGTTGCCGAAAGACATTGATTTCGATGAAGTGATTCATAAGTTCGCAGTTTTGAAAGCCAGGAAAAGAAAGTTCTGATCTAGTCAAGATGTTCACTATAAGTGCTGAAATGCTTGCGTATTTGTCCTTGTTTTTTGTATTAAGCTTATTTCATTTATGAGTAGGCCTATATTTCCATATATTTATATTTTTAATTGCTAATCTGATTTTAATTGATAATATTCCTACATGTATATTAAAATGTTTTAATAAATAGGCCTAATCAGCCAAAATTTCCAATTATTTTTTCTCATTTATATAAAATTTACCACTTGACACTACTGTAGTTATTATATAATTTTCTGAAGGGCCTACTCTTTTAACATTATTTTATAAAGAGCCCTGTATAAGCTGCAGCTAGGCACCTTAATTGCCATCCGCAGTAAGTTGCTTATTTGATTTTTAATGATGTAACTGCTGATCTGAAGGTAAATGGTTAAAATAAGAAATAAAATAAAAAAATATGCATTTGTAATTTTAATTCTGCTAGTTGTTAATATCACTATTATTACCATCACATTCCGTTATATTTATATAGGCCTACAGGAATTACGATTTACGGGTAACATTAGTACAAAAATCATTATTAAGGATTCTGCGTGGTCTGGAGTGGGGTGACACCATGAGTTACCGCACCGGGTGACACCAACCCTAGTGACGCCACTGAGAAAGAGGAGGAGGAGTAGCAGCAGCAGCAGAAGGACGCGGCCGGAGGAGGAGGACGGGAAGCGGAGTGCATAATTATTATGTGGGGGTCCCGAATCTCCCGATAGCGCATTGGATAACACTGGCATAGAGAGCGAGAGGTACCGAGATCGAGGTCCGTAGGCGGACATGCTTTGTAGGCTGCTATTAGCGCCGTGTATTGCAGGCTGTCTGTTCTGTTAGGCCTAGTAGTTAAGATTTATGTCTTCTGTCATTTGAGTTCTTGTGAATTGTTTCAATTGCATAACTGTACAGTAGGCCTACACTGTAACCGGTTGCGGTTTGTCAACCGGATTGTTTCAATAAAGAATATTATTATTATATTGATCGTACCGGAGTTTAATTTTATGTCTCCATAAAGCAGTGATGTGGTCTCGAGACCGTGGTCTTGGTCTCGAGACCGAAAAAATGCGGTCTTGGTCTTGAATGTACCGGTCTTGGTCTTGAAAGGTGCGGTCTTGGTCTTAAAGGTATGGTCTTGGTCTTGGGCGTCTGGTCTCGGTCATTCGCCTTATTTATTTGGTGGGAAGGGGCCGTCCATAAATGACGTCACGCACCTAGGGGGTTGGGGTCGGAAATTTGTGACGATGTGTGACATGGGTGTGGGGGTCTGAGAAGTGTGACGTCACACCAGGTCTATGTTATTAAATTTAACAATTAACAACAATTTAATTTTATTAATAACAACACTAATTTTGAGGATTAAATTTTCATTATTTTTTTAATTATTTTAATGTATACGGGCACTATCATTAATAATTTTCTTATTATTTCAATATTTGGTCACCGTTAGATTTTAAAATATTCATGCTTTCCCTATTTGTTCCATGAAGGAGCATTTTGCTTCGCCATGGAAATTTAGTTTTAGGGGGTCGGAGTTTTGTGACGTCATTTTCAGAGGGGGTGTTACTTTTTGTGACGAAGTGTGACGAGGGGAGGGGGTTAAAATCGGCCAAAATTGCGTGACGTCATTTATGGACTGCCTCGATCGAGCATGGAGTAGTTGTAAAATGTTGTCGATATTTCCGGTTATTCAGGGATTTCTGAGATAGCTTCGAATTCATGCGACGATTCGCCAAAGGACAAGCGAGAGAGGACCTCGTTGTTCGTTTATTAATAATTAATATATCAGGATAACAGAAGCGACAAGAAATCGTTGAGACACAGTTAGGCTAACCCTAACTGCTGGTGCTTTAGTGACTAGGGGAGAATGTCCTGCATTGGGTCAATTTTTACATTTTTTATGCATACAATTGGTATTAGTTGTAGTGCATATATTTTGTTGTCATTATCAGAAAGAGCAACGTTTAATCAATCGAATGTGATATATACTACTACATTATGGCAAGAATAAACCATAAAAATTTAGTATTTTCCTCACTGGAAAAAATCGTCCCAATGCAGGCCACTATGGCCTGCATTGGGACACTGCTTGGAGAGCGTTGGGTCAAGCAACTGATCTTGTTCTAATCAGGTTCAATAGAGTGTAACAGCTCATATTGCAGTTGAAGATGATATTCTGTTTCACAAAATATACAGTAAATTATTATTATTTGTCCCTAGGTACCTCAGATCCACCAGGAATTAAAATCTTATTATTAGTAGGTAAGAGTGTCCTGCATTGGGTCAATTTTTTCATTTTAATGCATAAATTTGGTGTTAGTTGTAGTATATATATTTTGTTGTCACCAAATATTATTTAATATACGTCTATTGAAGTCATAAAATATACAGCAAAACTATTTAAGTTTAATTTTCTATGAATGGCATGTATTGGGTATGTCCCAATGCAGGCCATCAATGGGCGGTTACCTATTTTTCAGATAATACAAAAGGTAACATGCATGTGACCTCCAAATTTCACCATATGCTTCGAAATATACTGTCCTAAATAGTTCACAGAAATTTTTGGCTAAATTAGCACCAGATATTTAATGCATTGACTGAGACTGTAAGAGTAAAAGTTACTTTTTTGACCTCAAAATGAAGATATGCAGTATCTCTGTCAAAAGCTTTTCAATTCGCAGCAAAAGACGCCTGATCACTATCTCATCAAAAATACGTTCGCTGGGCGACGCCACACGCGATAATATATAACCACGGCTTAGATACCACCACTGTCCTGCATTGGGACATGTCCCAATGCAGGACATTCTCCCCTATAGTTGTAGGCTTACACTACAAGGCAAAATGTTCAGTAGTCGGCAAGCAGGTATTTGGTGGGAAATCTTTCTCTACTGGCAAAGTGTTTTGTATTCCGCAACACCTGCGCCTGTTGAGAGTGTGTTTAGCTGTAGTGTGCTCTTCATGAGACCTCGTAGACTCGGGGACAAAAACTACAACTATAAATATAAAATAAGCATTTGATTTGAATGATAGGAATATGTAAAACTACAATTGAAAATTGCATTTATGGTCTTGAGGCTTAGATCTTGGTCCTGGACAAAGCGGTCTTGGTCTTCGACCAGGCGGTCTTGGTCTCGGTCTTCGTAATCGTAATCGTAAACTCGGAACTTCTACAGCGCCCACAAAAGCGAAGTCGCGGGAACCAGCTTATTCACAGGCGCTCAATCAAAACCAAATCGATAGGCATGGGGTCAAAATCCAGAGAGTCAGGCAGGCAGACAGACAGGCGGCTAAGGTGGATGGTGTTTGGTGTTCAGACGGCGAGGTAGGCAGGAAGAAGTGTTGGATTCAGGGGCGGAGACTTAGGGGGACAGGGGGACGGTCCCCCCGAAAGTTGAGGTGGGGGGGACGGAGCTGCTTATATCCCCCCCAATATTTCTGAAATATTTCATGAACATAATAATAATAGCTACGAGTGACAGCTGGTTCTTATTAGCACTCAAATAATAGAGCAATTTTTGTTCAGATGACATCTTAAAATGATACCATTACAGTGTGGAAATTCAAAAAAATTTAGATTGTGACGGAGGTGTCCGGTCTCTACCCTCTTCCTTTAACCCTCAGGCGACCAACTGAGGTCCTGCATGGGACTCCGGCATAGCATCGGCTTCTGCTACTTTTGGCTATTCAATATTTTTCACGGTATTTTATTAATTTGTCGCCTGGATATCGCCTGGATACCCCTCCCCAAACTCAAACACGACTCAAGCTACATGTAAGCTACGAGCGACAGCTGGTTCCTATCAGCACTCAAATTATAGAGCAATTTTTGTTCAGATGACAGCTTAAAATGCTACCATTATAATAGTGTGGAAATTCAAAAAATTTTAGATAGGGGAGAGGATACATCCCCTCCCCAAACCCCTCCCCAAACTCAAACACGACTCAAACTACATGTTAGCTACGAGCGACAGCTGGTTCTTATCAGCACTCAAATAATAGAGCAATTTTGTTCAGATGACAGCTTAAAATGCTACCATTACAGTGTGGAAATTCAAAAATTTTTTAGGTGGGGAGGGGGCACATCCCCTCTCCAAACCCTCTCCCCTGCTCGGCGAGGCGCGCCTCGCCGATCGTCCTTCGGCCGCTCCTTCATCCGTCCCCCCCAAACTCAAGACCAAGTCTCCGCCTATGGTTGGATTCAGGATAGGATTTGTCAAAAAGCAGTGTTTTCAGTTTCGAGTGAAAGACCTGTGGAGAGATAGTGAGAGGTGGAGTTTTGGTAACTTCGTAGGATGGGTCAGATATTTGTCGTAGACTCGTAGTGCTGGCGGAAGTTTGTTCCAAAGAGGTGGAACAGCTATGGCTATGGCGCGATTTGAAAATTTTAGTGATGAGGTGACGGAGGGGCGGAGCAGTGTTAGGGAGGAGGAGGAGCGGTTTAGACGAAGTGGCTGGATCGTGAACAACTGACGGAGATAGGAGGGCTGGGAGGTTTGAAGTGTGTTGTACGTGAGTGAGATGATTTTGTATTCTATTCGTTCAGGAATTTTGAGCCAGTGGAGTGATTCGAGGACAGGAGTGATGCGATGGTATTTGGGGGTTTTGGTGACAGCACGGGCTAGGGCATTCTGAATTGCTTGGAGGCGGTTTATTTGAGTGATATCTCTGTTTAGTAAAAGAGAATTGCAGTAGTCTAATTTAGCGTGAACTATAGATGTGGCTATTGTGGATGCAGTTTTGAAGTCAAGCATAGGGCGGATTCTACGGAGGTCACGGATATGCATGAAGCAAGAGCGAGAAAGATGGGTGATGTGATCGGCGAAGCTGAGGTTTTGGTCAAAAATCACACCAAGGTTGCGGACAGGAGAATTTGCAGTGAATGTGTTGGTAGGTGCAGAGTCAAGGTTGATGGAAATAGATGGATCTGGGATTTTCTTAAGTTGCTCACGGAGGCCTATAAGTATAAATTCAGTTTTAGAGGGGTTCAGGCACAGGAGATTTGATGTCATCCAGGAAGAGATTTGGGTAACTACATGGAGAAGATGATCTATGGAGTCGGAGAAGCTGCTTGGAGAGAATGAGATGAATAATTGGGTGTCGTCAGCGTAGGCTATAGGCGATGGTCAACCGAGGATGCTTTGATGAGTGAGCTGAGTGGAGTAGTGTAAAGGATGAACAGAACCTTGCGGAAGACCACTGGTGAGAGGACATGCTTGGGATGAAGTTTCGGATGTTTTAACGGAGAAAGAGCGGGAAGACAGATAGGACTGAATCCAGAGGAGAGCAGTGTCAGTAAACCCGAACCAGGAAGACAGTCTTTGGAGTAATATGTTGTGGTGACTGTAGTCGATGGTGTCAAAGGCTGCAGAAATGTCAAGAAGGCAGAGACAGGAGATTTGTTGATGAGAGATGGCAGAGACAAGTTTATTGTAGAGGGAGGTGAGAAGGGTTTCGGTTGAGTGCAGCTTGGTAAAACCAGACTGGTGTGGGTTAAGGAGTGAGTTTGAAGTCAGGTAGTCATTTATCCGAGACAGGACTATGCGCTCAGTTAGTTTAGAGATGAATGACAGGTTGGAGATATGTCGGTAGTTAGAAAGGTTTTCTTGGTCAAGGGATGGTTTCTTGAGGAGTGGAGTGACTAAAGAGTGTTTGAAGAGGAGGGGGAAATTCCCAGTAGATAGGGAGATGTTGATTATTTTGGTAATTATGGGAACAAGGATAGATGCACAGTCTTTCAGTAAGGAGGTTACTGGAGGTAGGTATAGGGTCAAGTTCGCACTGCTTGTTCGGCAGAGATTGTAATAAATTGGATACTTCAGTCTCTGATGTTGGGTGGAAGACAGATAATGACGATTGAGGTGGGGAAGGTGGAGAGTCATGAGTAGACGAAGATGTACCTGCAAGTGAATCGATGGTGGTTTTAGAAAGGAGTGATTGGAAAGAGAGACGGAGAGTAGCAACTTTTCCTGAGAAGAAGGAACAGAATGACTCGGCTATTGAAGAAGATGGAAGAGAGTCAGGAAGTGGGCTGGCGGAGTTCCGATGTAGCAGTTGGTTTATGGTTTTCCAGAGAAGGCGAGGATTGGAGGATCGGGAGTGAACTATAGTGAGGAGTAAAACTTCTTTTTAGCCGCAGCCAGAAGGTGATGATATTTATTTGTTGCAGTTTTTAGGGAAGAGAGCAGTTGAGGATCACGGGTTCGTTTGTAAGTGCGCTCAAGGCGTCGACGGAAAGATTTGAAGGCCTGGAGGTAGGAATTATACCAAGGGTTGTTAGAGTGGGAGCCTGATTTGGTGATAATAGGAGCGTGCTTGTCAAGGAGCATGGAGAGGGTGGTGTTGTAGGAAGACAGTAGGTCATCAAGAGAGGATGGAGGATTTAGAACGAGGTCTGAAGAGGAGAGATCTTGCATGAAGGTTTCAATGTTTATAGAGTTGATGTGGCGAAATGAATGAGGGATGGGTTCTGGATGTGGAGTAGGAAGTATGTTGAGGCATGTGAAAATGGGGTAGTGATCGGAAGGTGTATCAAAAGAGAAAGAGATAACTTAGAGAGAGAAGAAGTGATGATGAGGTCGAGTCTGTGGTTGTGACAGTGGGTGGGGAAGTTGACATGTTGGATCAAGTTAGTAGATGACAAGAGCGTGAGGAATTCGGATGCAAATGAGTCAGATGGATTGTCGACATGTATGTTAAAGTCCCCTGTGATAAGAAATTCATGAGGGGTTGTGGCAGCGATGGAGAGTAAAGTTGTGAATTCTTGCAAGAAGACGGATGCAGGACTTGAGTATGAGGAGGAGGAAGGAGGGCGGTAGACATTAAAAATGGTTAGGATTGTGTTCGGGAGTTTTAGGGTGATTGAGGCGCATTCAAAACTCAAAAGAACGAAAACAGCAGCCAGGTGAATCAAGGACGGTGGAAGGTTCTTGGGTCAAAAAAGCGATACCTCCACCAGTGGTGTTCGTCTTGGTCTTGGACCACGCGGTCTTGGCCTCGGTCTTGGTCTTGGACCATGGGGTCTCGGTCTCGGTCTTGGAATTTTGGTCTCGTGCACAACACTGCCATAAAGTAGGATTAACTTGGTAAAGAAACTGTTGGAACCGACTTATTTGATGCAGAACAATAATAGTAGGCCTAATCCAGAAAAAGATAATCTAGCCATGCATGAAGCTGGGACGCCGAGAGTTAGGAAAGATGACGAGAAGAGCGCTCTGCACGGTCCGGCTTCTGTGGCTTCAAGTTTAAAAGAGTAGCCTAGGTTTTTAGCGAAAATTTAGCTCAGAATGAATTATAGGCAAAGGCGAAAATCTGTACATAACTTTGGGGCAGAGTTTTCTGGGGCCGGGTTTTTGCATGCTTTTGGGGGGGGGGACAACAGGCCTCAGTCAAAACTTCGGGGACAGTCCCCCTCTGTCCCCCCATGATTTACGCCACTGATTATAGGCCAATTCATAGCAAATTGATTACAGTTATAATTGCGCACAAGCATTTTGGATATAGTTTCCATTTCGATTAAACCGAAACCAATGACCATTATTTACATTGGCGTACCACTAGTAGGCCTATAACCAATTGATGATTATAATAGCTCTGTCATTAACTCTAAATTGAATGCCAGTTGAGTCATGGGCATAGGCATGTATTATTTTACGAAAGTGCTTGAAGCACGTGTGATGATTTTGATAATGGAGGCTGGCCGGGTGACTTCCTTTGACCATGTTCTTAAATAAACCTTGAAAAGTGGCTTCTGCTGCTTCAAGAACCGCCCAAACGATAAATCAGATTAGAAGAGGTTGAACTTCGGACATATAACAGAGCCTATACATAGGCTGTATATGTTTGCACAGCGCATTAGTCAAGTGCCTTAGTTTAGCTCGGCGATCCAAAGTTTGCAACTCGTCTAGCTCCTTCCTTTTATGACTGCATGAAACTTGACGATTATACAGACTCAGCATATTGGCCTTTACAGCCGATGGATAATCCTGATAAGCAGTGCTTGAACTTTGAACCCGTTTCTGTCGCTAGTTAGTGTTGCCCCAAAGACACGTGAACAACGCAGTCTGCAGTTAAACATTACCGAACTAATACGTAGACTTGGTCTAGACTTCGGTTGCCGATCTACAATCGCTTTATCTCAATCAACAATCATACAAAGCTAGCTGTCGTATATCAAAATCAGGTGAAAGTTTTGCTATATTGTATTATTACTATTATTGTTATTGTTATTATTATTATTATTATTATTATTATTATTATTATTATTATTATTTTATTATTATTATTTTATTATTATTATTTTATTTCTTTATTTTATTATTATTTTATTATTTTTATTATGTTTTTTCGCCCGAGGTAGAAAGAATCCCTCAGGCTCTAAGAAACTATAAGCATAGGCTAATTGTGTTTTACGCGTTCTCGTCTCCATCGTGTTGCATAAAGGAACCCCTAAAGGCCGTGGCGTTAGGAGCCCCTAAAGGCCGTGGCGTATTATTATTATTAATATTATTATTATTATTATTATTATTATTATTATTATTATTATTATTATTATTATTATTACCTTCATGAACTTGCAAACACAGCTGCCGTTATGGTTGAGAGCATTCTAGAGGCTTCAAAATAAGACCCGGCAGGGCCGGATTAACAAATGTGGTGGCTCTGTTCAATAAAACTGTGGGGGCCCAGCCGCCAGCCCCACAGAATGACGACAAAAGGACACATAAAACATGCTATAGGCCTATTCAGCGAATCAACATTCTTCTATTATTAATTTTTGCCTTCTTTATTCTTCTTTATTCTTTTTCTATTATTAATTTGTGGCTTCTTTCTTTTTGTACAATATCAGTAGGGTTTATAATTATCCAGTCTATAGAGTGTTAAAGACTTTAACTTAAAGTATAGGGGCCTACATCTTTTACCGTTTAACAATAATATTAGAGTGACTCATGGTAAAAGAATATTAGGCTACAAAATAATGAGGGCTTACCACAATACAGAAAATAAAACTAGGCCTAGCCTAATAGGCTTAGGCTAACAATATAGTTTAACTGATCGGTCACAGTGTTTGCAGTTTACATTTTGCAGCAAAACTAACAGTTAGAGAGTTAAGAGCAACAACAAATTATGAATTGACAATGACAATCAATATCGTTCAAATTGTCATGGAATTTATACACATACTTTGCGAGCCTTTTGGCTTACAAATTCATCAATTGGGGTATGTAGTCAAAATGTAGCTCTCGTTCAGGAGAATCCAACAGCTTAGCTCTACTCTTGACTCAGCATAACTGAAAACACTGATACACTGCCTTATTCTGACACGACTTGACTACTGCAACTCGGTACTCTATGGACTCCCTGAATGCACACTACTTCCTCTAACTAGAATACTGTATCAGGCTGAAGGCTGTGTTTTGGACTCTCTTACTGAGACCATAATCACACCTGCTCTTCGTTCTCTACACTGGCTTCCTGTCTGTGAGCGTGTCCGTTTCAAGCTGGCACTACTCATGTACAAAGCACGCGCAGATCATCTGCCATCCTATTTATCTTCCGTGGTCACACCTTGCAACTCTTCGATCAGCATCTTTTTTTGATGATATATTCGTTTATTTATCTGCTGGAAAGTAGGCCTATGTTGTTCCTAGTACACGTCTTGTCTTGTCACAGTTGCCGGTTCCTCCACCTGGAACTCTATACCTCCTCATGTTCGCTCTAAACTGAAAACTTGCCTCTTCTGCAGTCTACATGTATACGGCTCTTAATGTTTGCCCGGCTTCGATGTGCACTTATAAATTTTTTAAGTATTGTACTATATTTTATGTCACTTTCGATGCTCAACATTGTTAAACTAGCGAGTCTGTCTTCCGGCATTGACGCTCTCAGTCTGTTTTTAATCAATTTGAGTATTGAAAACGAACGTTCTCTGCTGCAGTTTGTCATCATGAGAACAAGATATATTCGCAGTGCTATCTCAACATTTGGACAGGTGTCTTTGAGTCTCGTTTTTGTGATTAACCGGTAAAGGGACAGTCTGGTGATGTTTCATTCATTTTGTCTGTTCATGAGCATCAGCTTTTCACTGCATCACAGTCACTCAGCCTGTTACTGACTTATTTATATCAAAATGACTTTGCGAGGTCAGCAAACTGAATCATTTTGTTTTCGGCTGCTTTTAGATGAATCTGCCTGATAATGGAAATTTTAGGGGCCCAAACATGTGGAAAAGTTGTATTTTCGTGTATATTAAAATGAACAGTTTCGAATAATTTATTCTAAGTTTTTTGCTTTTAGACTTATTACAAATAACAATAAAATAAAATATTGAAAAAAGTTTCTTTTTCATTTGTGGGGGCCCCTCAAGTGTGGGGCCCCTGTTCGGTCGAACATGTTGAACATGCCTTAATCCGCCTCTGAGACCCGGTACTGCCGGTAGTCGTGCCCAGGTTACCAAGATTGATGCTGACTTCCTTTAGCACTTCTCTTCCTCTGTCCGTGATCTTGGATTCATTCTCGATCCTGTTCTCTTTCTGTCTGATCGCGTCAATAGTGTCTCTCGCTCCTGTTTCTACTCCTTACGCCAACTCGATCCGTGTCATCCGCCAATCACTCTCACTGCAAGCTATCACGACTTTGGTCCATGCTTTGATCTGCGCCAGGATTGACTATGGAAATGCTGTCTATAGATTGGTCTCTCCTCTACAAATACATCTAAGCTTCAGACCATCCTAAACGCTGCCGCCCGCCTCATAGGGGCATTGCAAAGTTCGACCATAACTCCTATTTTATCCCTGACTTCCTCTACTAGCTCCCCATCCGCCAGCGCATCCAATTCAAGGTCTGCTTTCTCATGCGAAACTGCCTTGCTGGCTCTGCTCCACACAATCTTAGGGCACATTGTACTCCAGTATCTTCTCTGCCCAGTCGTTCCTCCCTTCGGTCCTCGGCCTGTGCATGGTCACTTGTTGTCCCCCGGGTGCGTACTTCTACGGCCCAGTCTATGAGTTTCGCTATTGCGGGCCCCACTAGCTGGAACCCGTTGCCTCAGGGCCGACCTTTTTCTATATCTTTTGACTAGTTCCGCCAGCGCCTGAAAACCTCTCTTTACCACTGGCCCGGGTCGGGAGCGCCTCTGATCTTGATTGGCGCTGTATAAATACTCGATTACGATTACGATTGCAATTTAAAAAATGCGACTCTCATGTTCTCGCTTGTAATTGTGAAAAACGCTAAGAAAGTTTAACTCTAAATTAGTGTCATCGACTTTAAATGTAGGCTTTAGGGAGTCCAGAAAATGATACATCGTAGAAACCACCCATACCATATCTTTTTCCATTATTCTATTCATATGTTGTCTATTAATAGCCTATTTTTTACAGAATTTTAAAAGACTAACACAATCCAGTCATTTCAAAGTCAAAAGGTCAAAATCAAGGAAATATGGCCGTAGCTCAGCCAAATGAATAGGTTTCTTGAAGAGGCGCTATATAAATTCTCGGAATGAAATGCTGTTTTATTTGGGTGGTTCTGAGTTATGGTAATTTTACCTTGATTTTGACCTTTTGATCTTGAAATGACCTTGGATTGTGTTATTCGTTTAGTAGGCCTACTATGTATTCTGGAATGTAGCTCTTAACGGCCCGAGCAAACAGATATCAGAATAACAGATATAGAACAATATTTTGCTGAGTTATGGCCATTTCCTCAGATTTTTCTCTGAAATTGACCTTTTGTCCTTAACCCTTTGGAGCCTTGGAGGTGAGGTGAAGCATTGGAACGTTTGAGGTGAGGTGGGGTATACATACCCCAATACATATTTTTACTTGCAAGTCGAAATATCAACTACATAAGATTCATTGTGAGCTAAGGTATAGTTTTGTAACCCATTATCAGCTAAACTTGTGATTATCGGGAACAAATTAATGTTTTCAATCATAATTTAAATGGCCAGTGCGGTGGCGTTCAAAATCAAAGCGGCTCTCTGCAATGGCATCTTCGTGGCCCTTGCTTGAAACATGTAACGTTTGCGAACATGTGACATAATACCTGTAATAATGGATAAATTTTGCATCGATGCAAAACTATAATGGCGCCATAGATGTCGGACATCTCTCTCTCTCCTGACCATCTTCGATGTCAGCTCAGCTTTTGACTCTCTTATATCTTATATCAACAATATATTCTATTATCGCCCAATTTTTTTCTGCACTGAACCGTTACTTTTCTTAATTAAAATCAACATGTAGGCCTATACGAACAATTATAATTTCACTTTAATATGCAACAAAATAAAAAATGTGCGTTCAAAAGTACCTTAAATTGTTCTAAAGTGTCCGTATTTCACAATCATTAAGGTATAGAGAAAAATTAATCCAAGCTGGTTCCACCTTTTCCGTAGAAAACGCAGCGTAGAATACCTATATGGGGTGTGTCATACCCCACCTCACCTCCAAAGGGTTAAAATAACCTCTGATAGTCTTACATTCAGTAGCCTTGTCACATGTAGCCTAGCCCTTATCAAGAAGAGAAACACAAGAAAGAATTAAGCAATTCCAACAATTATTTTTGGCCGAAATCTGATCATTTTTTTCTGAGTTTTGTTAGATTTCGTTTTTCCTGACCTTGAAATGACCTTGAATTCTGAGTAATGCAATGAATGCTCCGTATGATTCATAATGTCTCCGAATATTGTACTTTTTAAGCACTGTAATGGTGTCATTGCATATCGGGCACAGTGCTTCACAAACAGCAACATGGCTTTTGGCAATATGCATGTCAGAGTAGCCTACAGTGGCGTTAAAATTTTAAATTTTCCCAATTTAGTTTGTTTCTTCAAGGAGAGTTCCGCGGGCCAGATTAAAGGCCTTAGCGGGCCGGATGTGGCCCGCGGGCCGTACTTCGGAGACCTCTGCTGTAGCATATATGACATATTTTTTAATATGGAGCATTCGAGTAGGCCTATGTTACTCAGCTGCTGTTCTATAAAGTCTATAATAGAGCAGAAACACAGACACTTCGTTTCTATTTTTTTCTTTGAAAGACAAAGTTTTATTATTTTCGAGATAACAAATATGGTTGTTATTTGGTTAAGTTGATCTTTTGGAGGGTGGGGTGGGGCGCTAGATTTACGCTCGGCACCGGCGCAATTATAGCTTGTTACGGTCCTGCTTTCATAAGCAAGTGTTGTTCCTCGTAATCGTAATCGTAATCTCCAAACTTCTAAAGCGCCACTCGAAAGCCAAGCGCAGGGCACCAGCTTATTCACGAGCGCTGCGTCTAATCAGAGGGGTTGTCCAAAAGAGTAGTCCGAGGGAGGTCCGAGTCCGGTCTCCAGGGGATCAGAGAGGGCACAGCAGATGTTAAGGCGGGTGTCTTTTAGGTCGAGGATTGGAAGGTACACAATCAGATGAGTCAGGATAAGAGTTCTTGAAAAGCAGAGACTTTAGTTTCGAGTGGAAAGCCTTGGGGGTGATGGATAGAGGAGCCTGAGGCAGATGATGGTGGATGATTGGCGATGATGGTGTAGGAACCGAAAAAGTGCGGAATTCAGGAGGTAGATCGTTCCAGAGACGCGGCGCAGTGTTGGATATTGCTCGGTTGGAGAACTTGAGATGAGTAGTGACCGGGGATCGAGAAAGAGTGAGACAGAAAGATGATCGGGTAGATCGGGTTGGCTAGATGGTAAACAGTTCACGAAGATAATTGGGCTGGGAGTATTGTAGGGAGTTGTATACGGCTAGTGATAGGACTTTGAAGTGAATTCGCTCTAGGAGTTTTAACCAATGGAGTGATTTGAGGATTGGAGTGATGCGATGATGCTTGGGCGTTCTGGTGACGGCTCTGGCTAATGAGTTTTGGATGAGCTGCAGACGCTTTAGTTGGGTGGTTTCAAGGTTGAGAAAGAGGGAATTGCAATAGTCGAGCTTTGAGTGGACAATGGAGGTAGCAATGGTGGAGGCAGTTTTGAAGTCGAGCATGGGTCGGATGCGGCGGAGGTCACGAATGTGCATGAAGCAGGAGCGCGAGAGGTTGGAGATGTGATTAGAGAAGGAGAGATGTGGATCAAAAGTAACACCAAGATTGCGGACAGGGGCATCAGAGGTGAAGGTAAGAGATGAAGAGTTAGTAGATAGGTGTATTGAAAGGTCAGGTATTTTCTTGATTTGGTCAGGAAGGCCGAGGATGATGAATTCTGTTTTGGAAGGGTTGAGGCAAAGCAGGTTGGACGACATCCATTGAGAGACTAGGTTAACCACATTGAGTAGTTTTGCAACGGAAGTAGAAAAAGAGCTGGGGGAGAAGGATATGTAGAGTTGGGTGTCGTCTGCGTAGAGATGGTGGTCAACAGAAGAGGATTTTATGAGATGGCTTAATGGTGTAGTGTACAGAATGAAGAGCAGTGGGCCCAGGACGGAACCTTGAGGGACACCACAGCAGAGCGGGAGGGGTTGCGAACAATGACTGGATGCTTTAACAGAGAAGGATCTGGAAGACAAGTAGGACTGAAACCAACATAGAGCAGTACCAGAGACGCCAAACCAAGATGAAAGTCGATGAAGAAGGAGGCTGTGATCGATGGTGTCAAATGCGGCAGAGATGTCAAGGAGACAGAGGCAGGAGACTTGCTGATGGCTGACGGCTGAGACCAGTTTATTGTAGAGAGAGGCGAGTAGAGTTTCTGTATATGGTGTATATGCCATTACCCCCCTGCCATAATTTAATAATTATAATAATAATAATATAATTATAACAATTAATATAATATATTAATATTATATATTATACATATAATTATAATAAATAATTAATATATTTATTAGTGATATTAATTATTATTACATATTATATATTATTTTAATAATTATATTACTATATTAATTAATAAATATTATTATAATTCATTATATTATAGTTATAATTAATAATTATAATTATTATTTATAATATTATATATTAATAATTATAATTATAATTATGATATATTATTATACGGGACGGGGGGTAATGGCGGGGGGGGTAATGGCAGGGGGTAATGGCAGGGGGGTAATGGACCAGGGGTAATGTCCAGAGAGGCGAGTAGAGTTTCTGTGGAGTGGTGTTTAGTGAAGCCAGATTGGTGGGGGTTGAGGAGTGAGTTAGAAGAGAGGTAATCGTTTAGCCTGGAAAGGACAATTCGTTCAGTTAATTTAGATAGAAAGGAAAGGTTGGAGATAGGTCGGTAATTAGATAGGTTTTCCTTGTCAAGATTTGATTTTTTCAGAAGTGGAGTAACAAGAGATTGCTTGAAGACCATTGGGAAGTTGCCAGAAGAGAGTGAAAGATTTATGATTTTAGTGATTACTGGAATGAGGACGGAGGCACAGTCTTTTAGAAGAGAGGTGGGGATAGGATCTAGTTCGCATTGTTTGTTGGGAAGAGAATTTAATAAGGAGTGACACTTCTGTTTCAGAGGCAGGAGAGAGGATTGAGAGCGATGACTGGGAGGCAGGAGGAGTAGGGTCTGGAGAGGGAAGTGGATCAGTGCTAGGGGAGTGTGAATCTAGAAGAGACTGTAGCGTGAAGCGAAGGGATGAGATTTTGTCCGAGAAGAATGAGCAGAAGGTATCAGCGATAGACGGGGAGGGAATGGAACTTGGCAGCGGTGAGGAGGATTTGCGATGAAGAAGAGAGTTGACAGCTCTCCAGAGGTGCCGAGGGTTGGAGGAGCTGGAATGGATGAGTGAGGAGTAGTATTTCTTTTTGGCAGCAGCGATGAGTTTATGGTATCTGTTTGTGGCTGATTTGAGGTTGATGAGGGCTTTTGCTCTGGATGTGGGATCGATGGAGCGCTGGTAGATATGCTCAAGTTTCCTGCGAAAAGATTTAAAAGCTTGGATGTAGGAAGTGAACCAAGGGTTGCTTTTCTGTGAGATGCGTTTGGTGATGAGTGGGGCATGAATATCGAGGAGGTCGGAAAGTGTTGAATTGTAGCAAGACAAAAGGTCATCAAGGGAAGACGGAGGGTTGAGAATCAGCTGGGAGTCGAGAATATCTTGGATGAAGGCTTGACGGTCAATGGAGCCGGTGAAACGGAAGGAGTGAATAGAAGGAGGAGGTCGAGAAAAAGGCTTAATTTCAAGGTCGGCCATGATGAGGTAATGATCAGTGATGTTGAGAGCAGAGTGTGAGAGCTTGGGAGATAGAAGGGAGGAGGCGGAGGTGATGAGAAGGTCGAGGGTGTGATTCTTGACGTGAGTTGGAAAGTCGACATGTTGGACGAGGTTGACTGATGACAGAAGGTTCAGGAAGTCAGATGCAAGATTGTCAGAGGGAGTGTCAACATGGATATTGAAATCGCCAGTAAGTAAGAATTCGTTAGGAGTAGTAGCAGCGAGTGAAAGTAGAGAGCCGAATTCATCAAGAAAGACAGAGGGTTTGGAGGAGTAGGCAGACGATGTAGGAGGACGATAGATATTGAAGACTGTGAGTATATCTGAAGCAAGTCGGAGGGTTATGGATGAACATTCAAAAGATCGGAAAGTGTGGCTAGAAGTGTTTAGGACGACAGCCGGTTCACGGACCAAGAAGGCAGTGCCGCCACCAGAGATTTTTGTAGACTTTGAGGAGGAAGTTGAGCGAGGGAAACTATGGAGAGAGTAGCCAGGTGGTTTGGAGTCAGCAATATGGGCGCTAGTAGATGAAGTGGAGATCCAGGTTTCTTGCAGGGCTGTTGATGTCTTCGGAAAAAATCGAAATTCGGAGACCGTGAATATAATATTAACGGTAGGTCCTATGTAGGGAATGCAAACCCGAGGTCTTTTTTCGAAACCCGGGTTTCGGGTTTGACCGCCGTGAAAACCCGGGTAACCCGGGTAACCCGGGTTTGGACGGGTTAACAAATTTTACATGATAAATATTATTACAGCACTATTTCTTGCGTAAGAACAACGTCGTCGTATGCAGTTACAAGTCCAACGTTCTCCAACAGTCAAGAATTTTGCATAAAAAGAAAACTTTAGGACAATCGCGATATTTTTTTTATTTAAGCAGTGTTTTTCAATAAAAAATGTTCCAGAACTGAACAATTCCGGAACAGTTATGGAAGACATTGCAAGGGTTCCGAAGGCCTAAACCTGAGCCTCTAATTTTATAGCATCTTGAATACCAATAAACACTGAAAACGCTTAAATTAAATTAAATTATATAAATATTTTTTTAATTAAAAATGTAAGTAAATAAAATAATTGTTAGCAGCTTGAAAAATTCACGGAATGCCGTTCCGGAGCGTTCTGTCTGAAAGAAACATTGCATAGGCCTATAAAAATAATTGTCAAATGACAGCTTAATCGTCTACATCTCAGCTTTAGGCCATTCCAGTGCCTGCCCATTTGCTTTCAGAAGATAATTTAGTCATCGTTACTCTGCAACCCAATTTGGCAGAGCCAGAACTTACTAAAGTAGATGCTGCTTTGGAGACATATCGCTGCCTGTGATTGTGCTTGGACTAAGAGGCCTACCGTCATTGGCTTCGTCAGAACGACAAGGGTCACGAACGTCCTTGTGTTTCAGCAGGTTTATCCTATGCTTGGACCCGAGATGAATAGCCTATGCATATTTCTTATTGCACCGCTGGCAATTGTTGCTGCGAGTTACATAACTGACATTGAGCCGTCTGGCCCTCAGAATCGTGAACGAAATTATCCAAACACCACCCTTTACATTTGCTGATTTAGACATTGTTTTGATTTGTGTCTGAAATCACTAAATTCAGATAAAAACAGTTTACTGCTATTATTTACGAATTCGAAGCTATGACGCCGACGTGTCAAAACACTCAACATTAGTCACTGGTCGTGTGAAATGGGAAGCTACACTCATACGAAGTCACCAATAAAGATATGGAATGAGCCGATAAATAAGTAGTTAGAAGTTGTATTACGTAAACCCGTTATCAACCACTATTAGGCTATCGTTATATTTCCATTACTCTGCATTTGTGAGTTTCACACCGTGAAGGACGGTGAAAGTGACGATTTTCAAACCCGTCGAACCCGGGTTTCAATCGCGTTCAAACCCGGGTTTCGGGTTTGGAAAAAAGCCGGGTAACCCGGGTTACCCGGGTTCGGGTAACCCGGGTTTGCATTCTCTAGTCCTATGTATTTAAAGTATTACGTGAACGAAGTCGCTATAGTCTGTAGCTTAGCGAGTGGACGGAGTGGTATCGACTTGAGATGACGGCGGTGGCTGCGGCTCCGGAGGACTACTTCCGATGCATTAATGGAAGAGAGCGGACGAGAATTGCATCGTTAGGGGAACGTGTGTAAACAGTAAACGAAGTCAAGATTTTAGTGTCAGTTAAACCGAATCCTGTTGAAAGAGTCAAAGAAGTTCAATTCGGACTACACAATTATACATTTTGATTATTATTTCATCCAAAAGACAGAGTATAACAACTAAGATTAACAATTAAGATTAAGATTAACAACTAAGATTCAACCTTATATTGCCGGATTCAAGTTCCATATGTGTTGGCCTATGGGCTAACATCAGGTATACGCCCATGCCGGCCTGTGCATGCAGTACTGTGAAAGCAGCCAAGGCCAATGAGGCCGACCAAACTCGACAATAATAATAATAATAGCAAGCATGTCAAACCTGTAGGGGGAGTGTAGGCCTCGCACGACTGAACATGCCAGCTGAAATGACTTAATTTGTCGATCGAGTAGGCTATCATCCGCTTAGTCTTCCTTTCCATCAATAATCTGTCTAGAATTGAAAGAAACCAGATGGGCTCACCCAGATCCTATGGCGTAATCGTAATCGTAATCTCCAAACTTCTAAAGCGTCACTTGAAAGCCAAGCGCAGGGCACCAGCTTATTCACGAGCGCTGCGTCTAGTCAGAAGGGTTGACTGAGAGGGTAGTCCGAAGGAGATCCGAGTTCGGTTTACAGATGATCAGAGGGGGCAGAGTAGCTGTTACGGTGGATGTCGTTTAGGTCAAGAGTTGGAAGGTAGATGATCAATTGAGTCGGGGTAAGAGTTCTTGAAGAGGAGAGACTTTAGTTTCGAGTGGAAAGCCTTGGGGTGATGGATATAGGAGCCTGAGGCAGATACTGGTGGGTGATTGCAGATAATGGTGGAGGAACCGAAAAAGTGCGGAATTCTGGAGGTAGGTCGTTCCAGAGACGTGGTGCAGTGTTGGATATGGCTCGGTTGGAGAACTTGAGATGAGTAGTGACCGGAGGTCGAGAAAGAGTGAGAACGGAGGATGATCGGGCAGAGCGGGTTGGCTGGATGGTGAAGAGGTCGCGAAGATATCTGGGCTGGGAGTATTGTAGAGAGTTGTAGGTTAGTGATAGGACTTTGAAGTGAATTTGCTCTGAGATTTTTAACCAATGGAGTGATTTGAGGATGGGAATGATATGATGATGCTTGGGTGTTCTGTTGACGGCTCTGGCTAATGAGTTTTGGATGAGCTGAACATGCTTTAGTTGGGTGGATTCAAGGTTGTGAGAGGGAATTGCAGTAGTCGAGCTTTGAGTGGACAATGGTGGAGGCAGTTTTGAAGTCGAGCATGGGTCGGATGCGGCGGAGGTCACGAATGTGCATGAAGCAGGAACGCGAGAGGTTGGAGATGTGATTAGAGACGGAGATATGTGGATCAAAAGTGACACCAAGATTGCGGACAGAGGCATCAACGGTGAAGGTAAGAGATGAAGAATTAGTGGAAAGGTGTATTGAAGGGTCAGGGATTTTCTTGATTTGGTCAGGAAGGCCTAGGATGATGAATTCTGTTTTGGAAGGGTTGAGGCAGAGGAGGTTGGACGACATCCATTGAGAGACTAGGTTAACGACATTGAGTAGTTTTGCAATGGAGGTGGGGAAAGAGCTTGGTGAGAAGGATATGTAGAGTTGGGTGTCGTCTGCGTAAAGACGGTGGAAGGTTCTATGAGATGGCTTAATGGTGTGGTATACAGAATGAAGAGCAGTGGACCCAGGACGGAGCCTTGAGGGACACCACAAGAAAGTGGGAGGGGTTGCGAACAGTGGCTGGAGGCTTTAACAGCGAAGGATCTGGAATACAAGTAGGTCTGGAACCATAGTAGAGCAGTGCCAGAGACGCCAAACCAAGATGACAGTCGATGAAGAAGGAGGCTGTGATCAATGGTCTCGAATGTGGCGGAGGTGTGGAGGAGACAGAGGTATACGAGACTTGCTGATGGCTGACGGCAGAGACCAGTTTATTGTAGAGAGAGGCGAGTAGAGTTTCTGTGGAGTGGTGTTTAGTGAAGTCAGATTGTGGGGGTTGAGCAGTGAGTTTGAAGAGGGGTAGTCGTTGAGCCGGGTAAGGACAATTCGTTCAGTTAATTTGGATAGAAAGGAAAGATTAGAGATGGGACGGTAGTTACATAGGTTTTCCTTGTCAAGATTTGCTTTTTTGAGAAGGGGAGCTCGAGAGACGAGAGAGCGCTTGCAAACCATAGGGAAGTTACCAGTGGAGAGCGAGAGATTGAAGATTTTGGTGATTACAGGAACGAGGACAGTAGCGCAGTCTTTTAGGAGAGAGGTGGGGATAGGATCAAGTTCGCATTGCTTTGGGGAAGAGAGTTTAAAAGGAATGACACATATGTGACAGGAGAGAAAATTGAGAGAGATGATTGAGAGGCTGGAGGAGTAGGGTTTGGAAAGGGAGTGAATCAGTGTTGGAGGGTTTACGTTAAAATCCGCGCAATTAAAATCCGCTCAATTAAAATCCGCGCCGATAAAAATCCGCGCTGACCGCGCATGATCATATCCGCGCGATTCTATAGGCCAAAGTAATAAGAGTAAAACAAACATGTGCACTTCAAAGTGAACCGAATTAGCCTATTTGAAGTTTCTTGTCTTAAAACGTTTTCGCCGTTCACAGTTCCCTTTGAACTTATACATGAAAGATAATTTCTTCGAAATCTTTTAGAAACTAAAAATTGAGCAGTACATCGCTGGCCAGCAACCTCCTTAGGGCCGACGTATCTACAAAGACACCGCCGCCCGTATCAAAGCCATCGTCGGAGATTACGCGCACCGTCCTGTGTTGTAATATCTTCGAGGGATTGCTCATAATTTACAGCTACAAGTGTAGTTCTGGATAGGCCCCTATTCGTTTTCTAAAATAGCCAGAACATTATGAACTTTTCGTTTTAGAACGTTTTAGAACTTAGCCAGAACATTAAGAACTTTTCGTGTAAGAACGTATTAAAAGCCGTTTTAAACATCTACAAGAGTTACTTTATAAACGCCTATTATAGCATCTAATTTATAAATGGACGGATAGGCATATGATCATGCGCGGAAAAGAACTACTCGCGGATTTTAAATGCGCGAATTTTAATTGCGCGGATTTTAATTGCGCGGATTTTAATTGCGATATGAGATTTTGTCCGAGAAGAATGAACAGAAGGTTTCAGCGACAGAGGGGAGGAAATGGAGCTGGGCAGTGGGGAGGGAGATTTGCGATGGAGAAGAGAATTTACAGCTCTCCAGAGGTGTCTTGGATTGGAGGAGCTGGAATGGATGACGGAGAAGTAGTACTTTTGGCAGCAGCGATGAGTTTATGGTATCTGTTGGTGACTGATTTATGGATAGTGAGAGCTTTTGCTCTAGAAGTTGGGTCAGTGGTGCTGTGGTGGGTGTGTTCGAGGTGCCTGCGGAAGGTTTTAAAAGCTTGGAGGTAGGAAGTGAAGCAAGGGTTACTGGCATGTGAGCTGTGCTTGGTTATGAGTGGTGCGTGAATGTCAAGGAGGTCGTCAAGAGAAGACGGAGGGTTAAGAACCAGCTGAGAGTGAAGGATATCTTTGGTGAAGGCCTGAGAGTCAATGGAACCGATGAGACGGAATGAGTGAGTGGAAGGTGCACGGGCCGAAGAAATTTTTAAGGTCGGCCATGGTAATGGTCAGTACTGTTGAGAACAGAGTGTGATAGCTTTGGAGAAAAGAGGGAGGAGGCAGAAGTGATAACAAGGTCGAGCGTGTGGTTCTTGATGTGGGTTGGGAAGTTGACGTGGTGAATGAGATTGGCTGATGAGAGGAGGTTCAGAAAGTCAGATGCAAGAGAGTCGGAGGGAGTGTCAACATGGATGTTGAAGTCGCCGGTGAGCAGGAATTCATTGGGAGTAGTGGCAGCGAGTGAGAGGAGAGAGCCAAATTCATCTAGAAAGACAGAGGGCTTTGAGGAGTAGGCAGACGAGGTAGGAGGACGGTAGATATTGAAGACTGTTAGTAGGTCTGAGGCAAGTCGGAGTGTTGTGGAGGAGCATTCGAAAGAACGGAAACTGTGATGAGAGGAATTGAGGATGACAGCTGGTTCACGAACCAGGAAGGCAGTGTCGCCACAAGAGGTATTTCCTGACTTTGCGGAGTAGGTGGTACGAGGAAAACTTTGCAAGGAGTAGCCACGAGGTATGCAGTCAGAGATATGGGGGTGAGAAGATGAAGTGGATAACTAGGTTTCTTGAAGGGCAATAAGATCAGGTGGACGAGAGCATGAGGAAAGGTCACTTAGAGTGATGGAGTTTTTGGGTTAGGCAGAGATTGAACATTGACGGAAAAGAGAAGAAATTTCTTGTTGGAAGACTTAGCAGCATGATGTAATGAGCCTGTGATGGGACCGGGATTTGTTTCGATGTCGCCAGATAGTAGCAGGGTGAACAAGATTTGTCTGAATGTTATGGCAGATGAGTGAAACATGTGATGACGGAGAAGTCATCACACGGAGTTGTTATTATCAGCTTCGTGAGCTTCGTGTGGTCTCTCGCTCTCTCTCTCATGATGCGGTCGTGGTCCTTGTTCACGCCTTTGTTACCAGTCGAATTGACAACTGTTGCTCCCTACTTGCTGGCCTTCCTCTTGGGGTTCTGGGGCGACTAGATCGAGTTCTACGCTCGGCTGCTCGTCTCATTGGACGACTACCTAAGCTCTCTCCTGTCTCTGCATACATACGTGATGTGTTGCACTGGCTGCCTATCTCTGAGCGGATCTCATACCGCACTGCTGCTGTAGTTCTCGCTGCGTTCTTGGCTGTGCTCCATCTTACTTGCGTGATCTTTGCCGCCCAGTGTCCGACGTTGCAGCGCGTCGGGCGCTTCGTTCTATGACGAGGGGTGAGCTCCTAGTTCCACGGGCACGCTTGGCTATTAAGCAGCGCCATGCTTTTTCCGTTGTGGGACCTTCCACCTGAAATGACCTCCCGCTTAAGCTCCGCTCTTTACTTGTGAGCCAACCGGCAGGGTTCTACAAGTCCCTCAAGTCTTTTTTCTTTAGTCGTGGCTGGGCCGGGAGCGCTTCTGAGTAGCTTCTTGAAGAGGCGCTATATAAATGTTCAGAATGAATGAATGAATGAATGTGATGACAGGTGAGGAGCAATGAGGGAGATGGGTTGGAGTTGAAGTGAGAATATTGTGCTGTTGCCGTCGGGAGTGTGGAACGGGTGCACGAGAGAGGTGAAGGTCCGATGTTAGTTGTGGATAAAAATAAGCGGAAGAGCAGAAACGGCAGAAGAATTGAGACCAGCGAAGGCATTGTTGATATATAGGTCAAAGATGACGGTTGATATATAGGTCAAAGATATCGGGAGGGTAGAATATACTAGTGTGACAATGTGCGAGGCAAGCGGGAAATTCAAAATTAATCTGAGGGAGTTTGCAGAGGCCTGAGGTTATTTTAGATAGGAACGATCTGACCTGAATTTCTGATTTAGATTGACTGGCGCCATCTCACCTGCGGCGTGCGGGGCAAAGTCTCATTTGGGACAGAGTCTGACAGACACCTTCCCCGTATTTGTTTGCAAGTTAGTTATTTACGTAAGACAGATGAGCAATCGGCAGCAGCTCAAAACAGGCAAAATACAATCAATTTCTCGTTATTTTGGCTTCTATCGGTTCATTTGTTCCGTTGTCTTGAAAACCATCCGTCTTTTTTAAAAAAGCCCGACTGGTTTTCATTATATAGGTAGGACCAAGCCTCAATAAGGATCTTCATAGATGCAGAAGACAAACTATCTTTTCAACGCCTGCTGTTGACAAATCAATTCTTTAAGTGCATATCGTTTTGCCTCGAGCGGATAAGAAGGATCGGCGGGTAGCTCTGCACGGAGGTTGGCCGCCGTGGGCCTATACCCGAGAGATTGGAGAATAGTCGACCTAAGACAGCACATTCCGAAAGTGTTAGGCTTCTTATTCAGAGCATCTGTGTTGGACTATGTCTCTCAACCGTAGAGGGGTATTGGCAGCAAGAGCAGATTAGAGCTGGAGTCAAGTAGGCTATTCGGCTCAATTGTAGAGCGCCAGATGTTTTACCCAGAGAGACCATACGGATAGCAATTCGGTGCTTAATCTCCTGTGCGCTGGAACCTCTGGACACTGGCTGACGAGAAAAGGAAAGACAGGTTCAAAAACCCATCCATTCGCCCTTCCAGTCAAAGACAATAAGAACTTTTTGTCTCGTATGATGTATAAAAACATTTATTAGTTATAACAGACAGCTGAAGTAACTAGGTAAAATCAGTTTCATAACTGCTACATCCAGAACAATAATTGTCACTAATGTTGCGTTCTGACAACAATCTTTGATTGAATAAACGAAAATACATGAGTGTAGGACATTATCCCCCGGACATTATCCCCGGACATTATCCCCCGGACATTATCCCCCCGGACATTATCCCCCCCAGGGTAGGACATTATCCCCCCCAGTCTAAGATATAATCGTATAATATTCTTGCCGAAATGCAGGTACCGCCAGGTACGAGTCAACTCGTACTTGAATGGGATTGCCGAGACGCCAGGTACGAACGAGTTAACTCGTACTTCAAATATATGCTGCCAATCAACGCTGCCTCTTGTAATGATAGCTCACATTTTGAGTCTGGCCCTGGCTTGTCGACGCTTTTCGACAGGGCTGACGCGTGTCAAATTTACGCCAGGAATGCCTCGTGTCAAATTTACAATAGGGCTGTCGGGATTAAAATGTTCTAGAGGGCTGTGGCGTACTGCTAATAAATGGTCTGGCGGTCAAAGTGTTTCGTACTGCTTATGAACTGAGCGACATTAACAAGTCTTAAGTTATATACATATATACATATATATATATACCCATATATATCTATATATATATAGGATAACATATGTACATGTATATATAAATACATTATATGTACATATACATATATTTACACAGAGGGGGATAATGTCCGGGGGGGATAATGTCCTACGCAAAATCGGGGGGGTTAATGTCCGGAGGGGATAATGTCCGGGGGATAATGTCCGGGGGGATAATGTCCGTTCCCCAAAATACATACATACATGTAGCCGTTGACAGTAACTGGGTATTCCAACATGGCTGGAGCATGGCCATATATCCTAATTGATTTCCAAACCTAAAGCTTTGTCTTTGGCATTATAACGCCGGTGCCAAATGTATCCCATCCCGTGGAGGCTGCTGACTTCCGTCCTATATCGGTCACGTCTACCCTCTGCCGTCTCCTGGAGAAAATCATAGCGCACCGCTTTTTTCATCCCTTTCTGACAGAACCACAAACAAATCAACAATTTTCGGATCAATATGCCTTCCGTCCAACGGGATCCACCACCGCAGCTCTTATAGCCCTAATACACAACCTCGTAGAGCTCCTCAAAGATAATCAGTACATCCACATGATTGCCCTTGACATCACCAAAGCTTTCGATACGATCAGCCACGCCTATCTCGCAGAGCAACTGGCCGAGTTGCCCATACCGGATTGTGTCTACAACTGGGTGATGGCTTTCCTGTGTGATCGAAACCATGTAACTAAATATAATGGATTAATCTCAACAATCGCTTACATCAACGCCAGCATTGTCCAGGGCTCTGGCCTAGGGCCCCTGAATTTCATCACGGCCATATCGAAACTAAAAACAGTCCACCCTCACAATCGATTGGCTAAGTACGCTGATGATACTTATTTGTTAATACCATCCTCAAGAAGCGACACGATCAGGGCCGAACTGGACCATGTAACGGAGTGGGCTGCGAGATGTAACCTGAGCCTGAATCAAAAGAAAACTCAAGAGATGTTAATCCGCCGCCCACGCGAGCGAGGGGGACAGGAAGCAATCCCTGGGGAAGTGCCAGGACTCCCAAGGGTCCAGAGCATGGTAATCCTCGGGGTAGTCATGACTTAACATATTGGCTTTGAAATGCATATAAAACGCATATGTGTCCAAGCTCGACAGTCGATGTATGCTCTGCGCATCATGACGACACATGGCCTTGCAGGACCAATGCTACACGATGTTGTGCGAACGACCACCGTGTCCCGCTTGTTATACGCGTCACCGGCATGGTGGGGTTTTGCGGGGCAGCAGGAGCGCAATAGACTACAGTCCGTGATGGACCGTCTGGTCCGACTACGCTACCTTCCAGAGAGTAACCCAACATTAGAACAGTTGTATAGAACGGCAGATGGGAACCTCTTTACTGCTGCCTTGGCGGACCCCGGCCATGTTCTGAACCCGATCCTCCCTCCTGTAAAGACACTCCCCTATTCCATGCGTCCCAGACCACATGACCGAATTGTCCCACAGGCTGACAACTTAATGAGAAAAACGTTTTTAACAAGAATGCTTTATAATGTGTAATTTCATGTAAACCAAAGTGCGGTTATGCAGTTGGATAAATAAAGAATATACTTACTTACTTACTTTTTCCTTCCCATAACCTTTAGCGCTAGGAGTATTACCTGGACATAATTGCAAATGCCAACAAGGTTCAATTAGCAATTGGTTAATAAAGAATAGACTATACTTACTTGCTACGTTACTTAAATCTCGGTCAAAGTAGTGTTGATATGATTCTGCCGCAGATCATATCTTTCAGATCACATTATTCTGTCTCGGATAAGGCAACATTCTGCTTTGCTTTGGATCATATGATTTTGTTTTTGATCATATTATTCTGCCTCTGATCAAATAATCTATTTGAGACTTCCGTTTCGGATCACAGTCTGACTTGGATCACGTAATTTTGCCTTGAATCATGTTCTACCTTGGATTAATTATATCATTCGACAACTTCTGATTTGATTTGGTTTCCAACTGAAAACACCCGACTGGATTATCTGGCAATGGATGATCCTCTCTTCAAGTCTCCATCTCTTGGCGGTCAAAGATATGACATGATTATGTTTCTTTCATGTTTTGTAAACATTGCTTTTCCAAGAGGTTAGGTTGGTCAACAGTGGCGTCTCTATAAAGAGGAAGTCATGGAGTCTTGACCCCAAAATTAACCCTAAAGGCGACTCTTCAACGAACGTAGTCTATCCTGTAGTGGTTAGGTAAATGACTAACTTGCTGATTGCCAAATTGACTAGATCATTGATTGACCGATTTAATTTATTTATTTTATACATTTGTTTGGCTGTTGGGATGGTCAATTGGCTGATTTATTGACAGAGAATTGTTGATCTTTTAGAAAATGATTTCAACTACTGCAGGCGGCGCCGACGGCAGTAAGCCTAACAGTGGCAGTGGAACTAGTTGCAACAGTGACGCTGTGGGCGAAGGCAGCATTGCTCTACAGCCAGGTCGTTTGATTCGTCCGATGGTTTCAATGCAGTTGGCGCGACAGTTGGTTCAAGACTTATATGGTCTCACAGCTAACAGTATCAAAGAGCTGAACAGCTATGACGATCGAAATTTCTTTGTAACTGTTGAACAAGACTACAAGCACAATAATCCGTTCATTGAAGAGATTTCGCTACAGGGTTACGTGCTTAAGATTCTCAATTCCATGGACTCACGCAAGCATCACATCGGTAACGTCGTTCTGCCACTTTTTCTCACTCATCAGTCAATTCCTCGCTTTCTCTTTTGTAGTCTGGCTTCTGTGAAGTCACCTTCATTTTCTTCCAAGAACTTTTCTGCCTTAGTGTTCTTCCTGAGCCCCTCTCTTGCACTTTTGACTTTCTTCTTCTTTGTTTTTTGGTGACCGATTGTCGTTTATCTTCCTTATAGATTTCACTTGGTTTTGGTTCTGTATACGTTTTATGCCACAGGAGAAAAAATAACACATAAGCTTTGAAATAAATAATTATTGTGAAGATCTGTTGGCTGACTATATGATCATCAGACAGAATATTATTATCATTATCATTATCATAACCATCACCATCACCATCACCACCACCACCACCACCACCACCACCACCACCACCACCAACACCACCACCACCATCATCATCATCATCATCATCATCATCATTATCATCATCATCATTCTATTCTATTCTATTCTATTCTATTCTATTCTATTTATGGACTTATAAAGCGCCTCTCGCAGTACAACCTAATCAGAAGCGCTTCCAGTGCGAAGGGCCCCTCGAAAAAGAAAAGTCTTAAGAGAACGAGCAGAAACAGTGGTACCTCCAGATAACATTACAGCACGAGTTAAAGCAGGGAGGTCATTCCACAGCAAAGGTCCAACGGAGGCATAGGCATCAACAACAACAACAACAACATCATCACAGAAATTTTGTATAGCGCCCCTAAAGATAATCTACTCGGGAGCGCTCCCAGCCCAACCCCGGTCGTACAGTAGACTAGTCTTAAGGCTAGACAGGAACAGAGCAGAGTAACCCAAAGTATTAGGAGTACTTAGGAGCAGTGCCAGTACGTGCCACCGGGAGTCCATTCCAGGTCGCAGGACCAAACAAAGCACGGCGCTGTGGGATAGCTGTCCGACAGTGTCCGTGAACGAGGAACAAGGAGCTCAGCTTGCACAGCCGAGCGAAGGGAGCCATAGCGCTGAACGGCCACAGTGGAACAGCAGAATTCCCGCAAATATGGGGAGCCAGGCCCTCAATGCATAATGATGCTCAGTGGCGGATCCAGGAACGCTTGCGTGGGAGCAGGAGTTTACTTAATACATCAGGTCGGCTCTGTCTATATATATGTCGCAAACCATAGCTTGTTTCCTTGTCTCGTTCTTTTAAATGATAGTATATTTAAAATATAATGCCATTATGTATAGTAGACCATTAGTATATACTATCTTACATAAAACTGTTTGAAAGTGAAGAAGTGTTCCAGGATAAAATGTGGTTGCAGATTCATTAAGTATTTATTATGAATTGCCTTCTACGAGACTTCATCAGTGCAAAGCAATTGATAGTTGCTTTAAAGTCAATGTTCTTAGCCAGTTCTCTTTCGATCGATATGAATGCCAGTCCAATTCGCCTGCGCCCACTGTTTTTGAGCTGCATGCTGGAGTGCCACAGAGATCTGTCTTCGGTCCTTTATCTCTTCGTCTATTCTTCGTTTATTAATTCCAACTGACACATCGCAGTATGATTGCAAGTCATAGTATGAACGGATGATCACACGTTATTACAGGAGTCGAATTTAACTGTATGGCAGCTATGCAAAGCGCCCATCTGTCCTACTGTTCATTTTACCAACGCCATCTGGGGAATGAAAGGCTGAGTCGACCGTTGGGAGGGTATCGGGAATCGATCCCGCGTCCATGCTGATCTTCTGCTCTTCGTGCCAGCTGAGTGTCACCATTACCCTAAACCCCTCCCCAGGACATGCTACCCCAACCAGTCGTATAGCTAATCACTTTGAAGTCCAATTACGACAGTACGCGGATGATACTCAGCTCCATATTGCTCTGTCACACACTGATCAGTCTGGTAAACTAAAGCTTGAGGAATCTCTGTCGTCTATATATGCATGGTTCTGTTTCAATGGTTTGGCCATAGACCCAGAAAAGCCGCATCGACCTCGCAGGTACTGCTGTGCCACTATCAGATAATGTCAAAACACTTGGGTAACCCTGGACAGCGAGCTCACATTCTAACCACACATAACCGTGGGGCGCGGTGGTGTAAAGGTATGTTCGGTGCCTTGCAGCCGGAGGGTTGCGGGTTCGAATCCACCTCAAGCCGCCGTGTAGAGACCCTGGGCAAGTCCTTCACTCGCAGTTGCTCATGCGCTTCGGCGTGAAACTCCGATTCAGTGTCCGCGCTGAAATCGGGAGCGCCTCTGAGTAGAAATCCTGAAGGGGCGCTATATAAATATCTGAAATAAATGAACTGAAATGAATAACAAACATTTGTAAATTTTGTCTCTATCACATCAGGGCAATACGTCACATCAAGTCGGCTCTGTCTATATGTCGCAAACCATAGCCTGTTTCCTTGTCTCCTCTTGCCTTGATTAATGATTATGCTAATTCGGTTTTGTGGGTCTCTCAGACCTTCAACTCAACAGGCTGCAAAGCATCATCCAAAACGCCTTAGCTGGCTTAGTGCTGCTTGTCCCACAACGAGCAAGCTCCTCAGTCCTATCCAATCAGCTGCATTGGCTTCCTGCTGAATTCAGAACAAAGCCTTCCTAGCTTCACGTCTAACTCCTTATATTCCTCCACGTAGCCTGCGATCATCAAGTACTGGGTTTTTTTTTAGTTGAGCCACGATGCAGAACAGTTATGGGCTCGGAGGATTCCATGCTTTTGCCCCCAAGGAATGGAATCGACTGCTACTCTCTTCGTAGCTCAGATTTAGTTCTCTCCTTCAAAAAGCGGCTCAAAACTCATTATAACTGCTCGGCGTTCAAGCACTTGAAAACCAATCACAGCAAGCTCATCAAACGTATTGCGAAATTTATGTAACGATAAAGTAGAAAAAGATTTACATTTGGTATAGACCCCCTATAGGTTCTTTATTGTTGGTATTGTGTGCAGTTGTTGAACACGTGGTGGAGAAATCTTTTGTCTAATGAAGAATTAATTAGGTTATAGAATGAATACGAGAGGCAGGGCGAACATCCTATTGCAGTTACTGTATTGGACCTATTTGTGAAAGAAGAGGATTAGTCATTGAATTGGATGGATTAGACCTACCATTTAAGGAGTCATGCACATTGCACAAGCGCCATCAAGGAATCTCAGGGAAGTCAGCATTATCTAATTTCTGGGAAAAGTAGCGGTGAATGGAAAAACAAGACTGCATTAGAATAAAGCAGTGCTGCTTCAAAGGAGATAAGAACGTGTGAAGTGCTACAGCAAGGAGTCAGAACAACTATATTAATATTGTCATGTACGAAGACCATCGAAGAATAACCCTATTTCTAGCTTAAGCATCGTCACGAAGAGAGATTCTGTTCCGAAGCCTAACATCTACCGGGAAAAATCCGTTTTAAATATTAGGTTCATCGGGCAGAATCTGTTTAAAAATAGATGCGCCGGGCAGACTGTTTGGAGGTTAGACTACTTTGTTTTGCGACATCGGTGCCAAGTTGTAGTGTGCCATCTCACTACTTTGCGTTTACCTGGCACCAAGGGAAATTCAACGCTGAAGAATTTTTCTTATTGCTAATTGCAAAAGCGAACTGAACAACTTATTAGTATAACTATTATTATATTCTTGCACCTTTAAATTAGAACTATTTTGTAATCAAATTCAACGTTTAAAGCCGTGTGGCCGGTCCACCACAGTTGCACCGTTTGTTATTTGAAATACATCTCTGTTTGAAGACGCTGAACACAAGGTGCAGGGTCTGTTGTCGAGGCATGGCATAAACTGTCCTCTGCCCGTCCTCAATGTCAAAGGCCAGGATAAATCGCTTGAAGAAATCGTTTACGATCTTCCAGGTAACCTTCCTACTTGCCTATTATAGGTGACATAGTTCAACCATTGGCGGTGATATATTATGTCGTACAAAGTTTTAATAAAATTGCTAAAAACATTGGTATTCTAACTCGAACTACATACTTATTGCCCTCCTGCATACGCCTAAAATTATATTACTCTTTGGTATACCCCTATCTTACTTATGTGTTTTTTTTCATTTGGCTTCAATAAAAGAGATTTGATTTGATTTGATTTGAATAACTGCGATGACGCCTTTGCTGACTTTCCTCATTCATTATTCATTAATTAATTAATTAATTAATTAATTAATTAATTAATTAATTAATTAATTAATTAATTCATTCATTCATTCATTCATTCATTCATTCATTCATTCATTCATTCATGCGGAGCATTTATATAACGCCAAGAAATCAAGAATAGCCTGTGGACCAGTAGAACTGAAGGTAAGCTTGATGTCAATGGCTTAGCAACCATAAGATGTCGTTAAACGTTGGTCAGCTGATTGGCTGTTTAGTTGAGCAATAACTGAAATCGTTAAATCAGGAAAAGAAGACGTACAAGAACATCACTGTAATTGTCCAAAAGGAGCCAGGTCAAATCTGTTCCTTTGCCCGATTTTTGGCACATTAACAAGCTATAATGTTGACCAACCACAGGGGCTGAATGTTACATATTATAGTATATGCTAAATTTCATATGGTTTGATTCAATCTCAATTTTAACCATGGCCAGTAACATACCATTACACAGGGTGTAGTTGCAAACGATTTGCATCTGTCACTGACAGCAAACATACAAGAGTTTCAGCCAGCTGGCATGTCGCATACATCAAAGGGAATGATTAGCAAATTGGAAAACAAATGATGAATAAGTGACACTGACTAGGCATATGTAGTTAAAGAAACCATGCATGTCGTTTCCACCAGGAGAGGATAAACTATAGAGCATGAGCAAAAGTATAAAGGAGACCTGCATAAAGTTAGAGACAAATAACTGATATAATGGTTAAACTTAGAATGGACAACTGATATAATGGTTAAACTTAGAATGGACCAAGTAGATTTAGTATCTGATGAGATACAACATCAAGAAGGATCTCTTACTAAGGGAGGAAGAGACTAACTGGCAAATCACCACAAGGGCTGTTGGAAATTAAGGGTGAGCTTAAATGAACAAAACACTGCATTAAGAAACAATACTCATACAAGTGGCAAACTAGAAAATAAAAAACTCCAGTTAAATAAGTAAGTAAGCTAGAAAGAAAGTAGCCTTTGTTTGCATCTGAAAAGCGCACTACATTACATTGTATACAACGATTACATACATTTTAAAATAAAGTATAACAGTAGCAGATTATAGTCACAAATTAATATTCTGAAACACAATCAATTGCATTGTAGCATTTTAGCTAATAATGTGATTCGAATGAGATTATCACAGATGTACATGTTTTTTCTATATTCCCAACAATATAGCCTCAACTGTGCATATTTTGCAATGACTTAATGAGATCAGGTCATGAGGTCCTTTACCTCCATTGCCCATTCGAATGGGTGCCCGCCGTTAATGCCCCCCATTCACAGACTGCTAGTCCGACGAGATGCAAATCTCTGAAAGGTATGTGTATGAATGTCGTCTTATAATTTTTATTGTCTTTTTTGTTGACTGTATAATTTAGAGAGAGGGTCAGATGGGCGTGGCTTTCACATAGTCCGCCTCTTGACCTTTGTGCCTGGTCAACTTATGGTTGAAGCACCGTATACGGAAAGACTGCTATACCGTGTCGGCCAGTATGTATCCTCTATGCAGAAGGCCTTAGAAGTAAGAATCTGTTCTTTCCATCTCTGTGAATGTGATGCCTGTCTTTGACACAATAACTGTGAGCTCACAATGCCGGACAGGCATTTACTCACTTCGGGTCCATATGGGGCTTGTAGGCAGATCATGACTGGCTAACACCAACTACAAACACTTAAGGGGTTGCATGCTACGTTTGGGCTGTCTGGTAATTTTCTTGAGTGGGTTGGCTCTTTCCTCCATGGGCGTTCTCTCAGAATGGTCCACGGCTAGACTGGTCTCGGTGGGTCCCCACCCCGTATGGTCTGCCGCAGTACTCTGTCACTTATACATTATTTAAGTATCCTATCACAAGGGCGACTGCGAAAGGTCGATTTTCAAAGCCCTTTAACTTCAAAAGGGCGCCGCTTTAAAAGGCCAACGTTTATAAGGGCGCTGATCAAAAGGGCGCGCAATAGAAAGGGCGCGCTATCAAAAAGGCGATCAATACAATACAATAATACAATACAACTGATCTTTGATATCGCCCTTCGTACTAAGGTTGCCCAAGCTCAGAAGTGCACCCGCCTCGGCGGCGCAGAAGCAATTATATTGCAGAGCAATTGTGCGCGAAGGACTTGCTCAAGGTCCCTACGCGGCGGCTTGAGGTGGATCCGAGCCTGCAACCCTCCGGCTGCAAGGCACCGAACATATCCCTACACCACCGCCCCCATAATAGGTTAAATCTATAATAATTAACATAATTGAGATCTTGTAATATTTAAAATTGCTATTGAAACGGTAATTGAAGTCGATAGTACGCCTAATTAATAATTACTAGCCTACTATAATGATGGCGCTACTAGTGTTAATTTTGAGCGAAGTTATGATAATTCTGAACAGTCTGAGATTGATGCAGAAACATGTGATTAATTTGAAAGGTTTCAAACTTTCAGTTTTCAGACAATTATTAATGCATTAAACCCAGAACTATTATTTCGATTTTGATTAAATTAACTAGGCTAATTGGCCGATCAATAAATTCATGTTTTTCAGTCGGAAATCGCAACTCAACGAAGCAGAGTTGGAGCTCTTATTCATTATTGGTTTGATGAAAATAATTCTTTGCGAAAATGGCAGTGATGTAGTCGAGTCCACCTTAGCCGAGTCCGAGTCAAGTCCGAGTCCACCTAAGCCGAGTCCGAGTCGAGTCCGAGTCCAGAGTTGCTCGAGTCCGAGTCCGAGTCCGAGTCCCAAAGGATCGAGTCCAAGTCCGAGTCCGAGTCCTTCAACGCCAAAATTCACTTAAACACGCAATTTAATGGTATAGAAAAATACCAGCACATTTATGCTGGAAGAATTATTATTATTATTATTATTTATTATTATTATTATTATATTATTATTATTATTATTATTATTATTATTATTATTATTATTATTATTATTATTATTATTATTGAACTGCCATTTACAACGCGCCTAAACAAAAAGAATCTTGCGCATAACAGGAATGTCTAATCATACTAAATCTTAAACAAATAAAGTCTTAAGATTACTTTTGAAGAGCGGTGATGTAATATAATGTAGCTTGTCCGCTGCAAGTTTTGGGTTTGGGACCTCAGCCATAATTTTAATTACAAGAATAATTGAAGAATTACGCTTTGAAAAACTGATTTCTTAACAATGAGATTAGACTAAGGTATTTTAATACTGCTTTGCTGCCAACACATCTGTTTCTAGATAGGCCTACATGCTAGGCCTACGGCTCCTACGGTTCGTGCGCAGAGGGCTGCAAAATCGCTTAATGTTCGATTGCCATTCGGCTGGCCCCGCTGCGCGAATGGGGTATTCCGATACGTCATAAGCGCTATAAACGGGTCAAATCTCCCTTCGATGGCCTTGATCTTCGGGCGCTTTATTCTGCCTAGCCATTACTTTGGCGGTATCGCGATGAAGAATTTCCAGCGGCTGCAAACTCCAGAAATTCTGCCTAACGGGCCTCTTGGGCGCGTCTGATACACTCATTAACTCCGATGAGTGCAGGAGCCGAAGAATATCGTCTCTGACAGGGTGGTGTATGATCACCCGATGCCCTCTGAAGGCTAACCCTCCACCTACGGCGAGCTCTTTGATATCTAATGCGCTCTTTAGTTTAGAATAGGGCCTACCTATTTTGGACTCGTTAGTAAGGAAGTATTATACAAGTCGTTTTTTTATCGTGAGACAAAATTGTGACTTGGAAACCGAGTCACCGAGTCAAATTCGAGTCCAGGGCCTTCGAGTCCGAGTTCAAGTCCGAGTCGTGACCAGCCGAGTCCGAGTCCGAGTCCGAGTCCACAAAAAATCGGACTCGAGTCCGACTCGAGTCCTAGGCCGGGGACTCGAGTACTACATCACTGGAAAATGGAAGTTGGATTGAAGAAAATAATTCTTTGCGTAAATGGAAGTTGGATTGATGAAAATAATTCTTTCCGTAGGCTAAATATTTGGAAGTTGGATTGAAGAAAATATGTCTTTGCGTAAATGGAAGTTGGATTGATGAAAATAATTCTTTTCGTAAATGGAAGTTGGATTGAAGAAAATATTTCTTTGCAAAAATGGAAGTTGGATTGAAGAAAATAATTCTTTGCGTAAATGGAAGTTGGATTGATGAAAATAATTCTGATGAAAATAATTCTTTGCGTAAATGGAACTTGGATTGATGAAAATAATTTCTTGCATAGGGCCTAAATGGAACTTGGATTGGTGAAAATAATTCTTTGCGAAAATGGAAGTTGAATTGATTAAAAAATTCTTTGCGTAAATGTTCGCGTTTCTCTTTGATATACCTTTGGCTTTTAACTAGCCTACTGCCAAATTTCTCGCCTTTTCGATTGTCGCCTTTTCTTGGCACGCTCTTTTTTTATTAGCGCCTTTTAACGCATGCGCTTTCTTAGCGGCTCCTTTTTGATCGCGCCCGTTGATGTTCGCCCATTCGAAGTCTCCCTTATGATAGTAAATCCATTATTTATACACCCGGTCTGGCCATGCTCCATGCGGAAAATGATGCCATGGGCCAACTTTATGCAGATGATACAAAGGCGTACATGCACTGCCTGTCACCTCACCTCAGCCAGGGCTATGGCATCAAACCGTCTCTGTCTAAACCCTTGCAAAGACCAAATTCATGTGGCATGGCTTCCTGCAGCTAACCTGATTGACCTCTACTGAATTTCCTAACTATACTTTCTCCGCCTCGGTCCGAGACCTTGGTATCCTATTGGATCAGGAACTAACCTCCATCGCCTCAGTCGCGACTGCATCTGTCAACTGCGCCAGTTTCGCACTGTCGCTCGCTATCTCTCAACTGGTGCTGCAACTACACTTGTGCATTCTTACGTCACAGATCGCCTCGACTATTGCGCCATCTGTAGGGCTGGCATGCCTTGACCGTATTCTACGCTCGGCAGCGCGGCTTATTGGCCAAATACCCTAATTCAGTCACGTGCCAAATTACATGCTGCAGGTCGCGCTGGCTCCCTGTCCGTCAGCGTATTGAGTACAGAGGTCGCCTCCTTGGTATGGCGATGCCAGCTAGGCCTCGCACTTACCTACTTGACCTTTGTCGGTCTGTGTCGGGTACTCGGAGTAGTCGTTTCCTACGCTCAGCGGGGAAGGGAAGCTCTCAGTCCCGTTTGCCCGTACCTCTATCATGCAAAGTCGTGTTTTTCTGTTGTTGGCCCGTCGGTATGGAATGACCTCCCTCTTGAGCTGCGCCTGCTCCCTAGGTCACTCTCTGACACATTCTATAAGCGCTTGAAAACTGTTCTTTTTGACCGTGCTGGAGTCGGGAGCACCTCTGAGTACTGTAGTTTCCTTGAAGAGGTGCGATATAAGTAGGTTACTAACTCCCAATAGTAATACCAATTTTAGCCCCGCGCACCTTATGACGTCATCATTTAGCGCTGCTAATATCAGTTTTTCTGAAAACTGAAACTAAAAGGCACTGCTAATATCAGTTTTGGAGGTCAAAGGTCAAACGACCACCTCAGGCAAGACAGACGGCCATTAAAGCTGGGCAAAGGTCATTTCAAGGGATGCTCTTCATAGGGCCATTCTTCTTTCTCTCTACGTGCCACACCAAAGCTCATTGAATATTCATTCTATTTGGGTCTCTCACACTTAGGCATGCAGCCAATTTTTATACACGCAAGCTGGCAATTCTTTCATGCAACACCAAACTTTTCACATAGGCAAGCACTCAATTTTTACCCACTAGCATTCATCTACCGCCCATACTCATCATCCATCTTTGCTCAAGCATTGCAAGGCACCCATTTTTGCAAGGTTTCTTAGTACTATTACACCCAAAACTTTCAATTCTTTTGGACCATACAACCATGCAGCCAATTTTTTATACACGCAAGCTGCCAATTCTTTCATGCAATACCAAACTTTTCACATATGCAAGCACTCAATTTTTACCCACTAGCATTCATCTACCGCCCATACACATCATCCATCTTTGCTCAAGATTTGCAAGGCGCCCATTTTGCAAGGTTTCTTAGTACTATTACACCCAAACTTTCAATTCTTTTGGACCATACAACCAGTTTCTCTTAGGCGCACACCCATTTAGGCTCAATTCAACAACTACAAACCCAACATCTCCAACTTCGTCGCCCACCAAAGCCCGCAAGCAATGCTCTTAGATTCTTCATTAAGCTCAATTTGCATTATTCCACAACACACACACAAACACACAAACACCCAAATACACACAAACACACAAACACACACACACACCCAAACACACAAACACCCAAACACACAAACACACACAAACACACAAACACACACACACCCAAACACACAAACACACAAACACACAAACTCACAAACACACACACACACACAAACACACAAACACACAAACACACTCATACACACAAAAACACACACACACACAAACACACAAACACACAAACACACTCATACACACAAACACACACACATACACACAAACACACAAACACACTCATACACACAAAAAAACACACACACACACAAACACACAAACACACTCATACACACAAAAACACTCACACACACACACTCACTGATTATGTTTAATCAAGCATTGTGCGAGCTGAGTTGACTTTTATTTTTGACTGACTATACAGTTCTCTACGAATATTTCGCATCAACCGAGTACAATGGTGTGACTTATTCCAAGATACTAAGAGTTAGCGTTAGCCTAGCGAGTGGAGGAGTGAATAAGAGCCAAGGCAAGGCGGGTTCATTCGCTCTTGGTAAGCATTTGAAATTCGTGAAAATCGTGAATTATAAAACACTCATCAACGTTCAATGCTTATTTTCGCATGAATTTAGTTTTTTCTATAGCTCAAAACATACTTTTATACGGTCGGTAGGCATATTATTGACATATTCTAGAGCAAACATACCAATTGTAGGTGTATATATTTTAGAATGAGTGTGTTTACATGACAGACTTATCAGTTTCTAGACGACTTGTAGAGTTAAGTTGTGAGGTTTCTTAGCGAACCTAGAGTTTGTGTGAATGTATGTGTGACGAAGATGTTTTGTCGTGCATTTTTGATTGATTATAAATTTTAACGTTGATTATTCCGTATAGGCATAGCACCTTATCCTTCAGTACCAAGACACGTAGGCTTAAAGTTATCACATTATGTATAATCTAGCCATGTCCTTGCTGATGTTATTTGCATCCTCGCTATGCCTTTACCTAAAACTCTCTCTCAAAGCTATATTGTCAGTAGAATATTGAGAGTTTGTCGAGCAAACACGCCAATTGTAGACGAGCATATTTTAGAATGTAATGCTTTATGTGTCGGACTTATAATTTTTCTAGAGAATTTGGAGACTTAAGATGAAGCCATGTTCTTTCTTCAAGGTATGGCGAAGCAAGTGACATTTACAGAAGGTGAGCGCGAAAGAGGAGAGATGCTAAGAAGCAGAGAGGAGTAGAGAGGCAGAGAGATGCTAAGAAGCAGAGAGGTGTAAAGAGGCAGAGATGCAGAGAAGTGTTTTGGGAGAGGGGCTTAGTGGTTGAGAGGTTGTGAAAGAGATAGAGATGCAGAGAAGTGTTTTGGGAGAGGGGCTTAGCGGTTGAGAGGTTGTGAAAGAGATAGAGATGCAGAGAAGCGTTTTGGGAGAGGGGCTTAGCAGTTGAGAGGCTGTGAAAGAGATAGAGATGTGGAGAAGCGTTTTGGGAGAGGCCCATAGCGAATGCGAAGAAGAGAAAGAGAGCGAAAGAGAGAGAGAGAGAGAGAGAGAGAGAGTGCTAGAAAGAGCGAAATGAAGCGACGAATTTTGTGCGAGGGGCGCGGAGGCTGGGTGGCAGCGATGGTGCGAGAGAGAGACATAGCCTACTCTCTGTAATTGTCAATTTTAATCAGCCCAAATAAGAGCCGAATCATTATTTTCGCTTGGCGAGAAGAGCATTAACTAGTTTTTGGAGAGAGACACGTAAAATGTTGGTGTTTAACAGATGAATTTTTAGTAATGTTTAGCATAAGAGAGATATGTTATGAAACCAAAAATCTTTAAACTCGCACAATGCTTGATTAAACATAATCAGTCAGTGTGTTTGTGTGTGTGTGTGTGTTTGTGTGTGTTTGTGTGTTTGTGTGTGTGTGTTTGTGTGTTTGGGTGTTTGTGTGTTTGGGTGTTTGTGTGTGTGTGTGTGTTGTGGAATAATGCAAATTGAGCTTAATGAAGATTCTAAGAGCATTGCTTGCGCGCTTTGGTGGGCGACGAAGTTGTAGATGTTGGGTTTGTAGTTGTTGAATTGACTAAGAAACCTTGCAAAAATGGGCGCCTTGCAATGCTTGAGCAAAGATGGATGATGAGTATGGGCGGTAGATGAATGCTAGTGGGTAAAAATTGAGTGCTTGCCTATGTGAAAAGTTTGGTGTTGCATGAAAGAATTGCCAGCTTGCGTGTATAAAAATTGGCTGCATGCCTAAGTGTGAGAGACCCAAATAGAATGAATATTCAATGAGCTTTGGTATGGCATGTAGAGAGAAAGAGGAATGGGGAGGGGTATGCACACGCACGCCCTATGAAGAGCATCCCTTGAAATGACCTTTGCCCAGCTTTAATGGCCGTCTGTCTTGCCTGAGGTGGTCGTTTGACCTTTGACCTCCAAAACTGATATTAGCAGTGCCTTTTAGTTTCAGTTTTGAGAAAAACTGATATTAGCAGCGCTAAATGATGACGTCATAAGGTGGGCGGGGCTAAAATTGGTATTACTATTGGGAGTTAGTAACCTACTGATATAAATACTCGAATGATTGAATGATTTTGTACACGCACACACATAGCCTACACGCCCAAATACGCGACCATTGGTCTATGTTGTCCAGTTAGACCGTCGTTAAATCTGTGTTCTTCTTAGTACGGCAAATTAACTGATATAAAAGCGTTTAGTGCAGGTGATCACATACATCGCCATCATCCACTAATGTTATCCTGATATATCATCTGTGCATTTTAATACTCATCCACCGTCATCATCTGACGCTGTACCTGATCCTCATTCTGTCTCACTCTCTCCGTCCCTCAATCACTACTCACCTTAAATTCTCCAACCGATCTATATTCTACTCTGTACCTCAACTCTGGAACGATCTTCCATATATGAATTACGCAATACCGCTACTCAACTACCAGTTTCTGCCTCGAGATCTACTACGGAGACTGTCTCTCCTAATTTGTACGCAGAGTGCCTTGTGCTCTTCACCGTAAAGCTTCCAGTCTGTTTAGAGCTCTTAATATTATTTACCCGGCTTCAAAGTGCACTTCTGAACTTCATAAAGAGGGTATCATCAAATTGCAGCTGCATTGTATATTGATCTGCAGGGTTTCCATCACCCATCCTTGGATAACCACCAGTCGATTTGGAGCCTGGACAGCATCCCAAAACTGTCCAGCTTTATCTCTGCAATCCAGGACACACACAACAGACGCCTTGTAGAGGATGTCATTGAAGCTTTCCAGACAGAAGTCATTCCTAACAAGGGACAATTCCAGAAAGGTAAATCATCGATAACATTCTGCTGATGAATTAGTTCAATGTTTGCCCCGGGGACTATTTGACGAATTGCATACCTGCCTACAAAGTGTCATTGTTTGAGGCCACAAGCGTATATACATCATTCTCGAAATAAGGCAACTGAAGGCAAAGGTGCCTTCGTTTTCCTGGGGTGCTCGATAGTGCAATCATGCAATAGTTAGCGCGCTGGACACTCAATCGAGAGGTCGGGGGGTTCAAATCTCCGCCATGGCAGAAAGTTCGAGATTTCTGCTCCACTTCCATAATTACTATTATTATTATTATTATTATTATTATTATTATTATTATTATTATTATTATTATTATTATTATTATTATTATTATTATTATTATTATTATTATTATTAAGTAGTTATAATAATAATAACAGTAACAATAACAACAATAACGTTGGTCTTAAGAATTGCATCTGGCTGGATACTGCATTGTGTGAAAAACACACTTGCCAATGTGGTGCCCGAGTAGAATCTAACGGCCATCATAGATATCTTGCATCAAAGGAGCAGGAAGACAACAACAACATGGCATGCTCAATTACGTTATTTGGCGGACATTCACCACAGCCAAAATATCTACCATCAAAAGAGCCCAATAGCCTCTCCAGACCTGACGGCAAAAGGCCTGACGGAGTCACCATTATACGTTGGTAGAGAGGTCGTTGCTTGACATGGGATGTCACGGTGACAGATACTTTCGCTACATCAGGCCCGCCGAGAGGGGGGACAGAGGGGGCAAATGCCCAGGGGCCCGGCGACTTTTAGGGGCCCGGGCCGGGCCCGCAATCAACTTATGATATATATTATAATAAGATATACAAAGTTTATGATGTATATACAAAGTTTATGATGTTAAGCCTTATAAAATAGAACGTAACACGTAACGAGGGGGCCCGGGAGGGCGGAATATGCGGCTTGTGACAATTCCTTCTGACAATTTCACACAAAAGCAAAAAAAAAGGTCATCAGAAATTTTTGTGGAAGTAAGAAAAAAATTCAGTTTGTTCAAAAAAAGTTGACTGCTCTGCCTAGGGGCCCGGAATTTCTGTCGGCGGGCCTGCGCTACATCATGCGAGCATTTCACATAGCAAAACGCAGGTGCCGTAGCGGAAAAGCAGCTTGTAATAAGAATGCAAACATGCTGCTATTTCACAATCACATCATTTAGTCCCTGGTGCAGTCTAAACTGCAGGAAGCTGGCACAAAGAATCACTGACGTTTGTTCATGAACTATACAGGAGGCAAAATCTCAGGCGACCAGCGTGAGACCAGTCATCTACTACAACGCTTATCAGTCGCCCTAGAAATTGGAAACTCTCTATCTGTTTTAGGCACCTCAGATTGCAACAGTAGCCCAGGACTAAATGACGACTTATAAAAATATTTAAAACAGTAATTTTTAATCAGTCTGAATATAAGTTTGTTGACTTTGTGAAGAAATAAATTTGTCTTATTATAATAACAACAACAATGATAATTATATTAATAATATAAACGCACAGAAATGTCTGTAGTGTTTTTGTATGCGTCGAGTTACACGTCGTGATAATTATGCTGCTTCGCTCGAGTCCCAGCGGGCCAGCCGGGCAGATACGATCGACCGCCGCGAATTAGTCACCGTTAGAAGTCGCTCGAGACTGAAGCAGCCAGCGAGTAGTCAACGCTAGAGGTCGCAATGATTACCGTTAGAGGTCGCTCGAGACTGGCGCAGCCAGCGAGCAGTCACCGCTAGAGGTCGCAAAGGTTTCGCCCATAATTACCGTAAGAGGTCGCTCGAGACTGGCGCAACCAGCGTTTAGTTGCTTGATTTCTTTTGTTCCTCAGTATATTAAATCCTGCGCCAGGGGCACGCGATTTCAAAGAGAGCACACTGAGCAGAAGAGAGCACAAATGGTAGTAGTAGTAGTAGTAGTAGTAGTAGTAGTAATAGTAGTAGTAGTAGTAGTAGTAGTAGTAGTAGTAGTAGTAGTAGTAGTAGTAGTGGTAGTAGTGGTAGTAGTGGTAGTAGTGGTAGTAGTGGTAGTAGTAGTAGTAGTAGTAGTAGTAGCAGTAGCAGTAGCAGTAGCAGTAGCAGTAGTAGTAGTACTAGTAGTAGTAAATAATATAATCAAACAGATATGTCCTTCCCGTGCGTCTTCTTGACTCGTCGCAGAGCTCGTGAATAAGCTGGTTCCCTGCGTTTAGCTTTCTAGTGGGGTTTTATAAATTTTTAGTTTACGATTACGATTATGATTGCGCGGATTCTTTGCATTTTTCATGCAGGCATAATCCATGGCGATATTAACGAACAGAATATCCTGGTGAAAGCCTTGACGGCAGTCTCTGACGAAGAGTCAGCATCTGCCAACAGCAGCAGCAACCACCAGCCAACGGAATTCGACGTCTGCGGAATCATCGACTTTGGTGACGTGGCCAATTCCTACTATATTTACGAGGTGGCCATAGTCATCATGTACATGATGCTTGATAGTAAGATAGTGGATCTGGTCGACGTCGGTGGCCACGTTTTAGCCGGCTACTCATCGTCATCGGGACGAGGCTTGAATGAGGCGGAGTTCAACGCACTCAGAGTCTGCGTTGCTGCTCGATACGCTCAGTCGCTCACAATGGGTGCTTACACTTACTCGCTCAATCCGACAAACGAATACCTGCTAACGAGCGCCAGAAACGGATGGATGCAGTTCAGTCGATTCTGGAATACACCGTCTACAGAACTGTATAAACGTTGGACAGACATCCTTGTAAAGTACACAGACTGCACAACAAATCCTCTGGCCATGCATCCATATTCTGCCGGCGACACAGCGCATACCCCATAAATTAAACGGAATGCGAATGCTAGCTCTCGAACGAGTTATCGATGTTCATGTGGCCCATCTAACACCAGTTAGACCAGTTAGATCGGTTGGACTTTAATTTTGCTCATGAATTTGCCTATTTCAGCTGGTTTGATACCAACCGTTTTAATTCGGCATTTCATCTTCGGACTGATGGAATAACCACCAGGAACGCATTCTTTGTTTTCGTCTATATCGACCAGAATTTTAATCATTATTCTCAAATTAGAACTCATATTATCGTCCGCTCGTTTACTGCACATAGAGCGAAGTCAACAATCAGTTTCAGAATTGACGCTCGACAGTTGAATGTGAAACGGCGAGATCTAGGCGGCCTATAGAGACGTTTCCAGACCACAGTGAAAGGTCTTAAAGAACTAGTTTTAAAACTGGAATAGATTCAACATCATGGCTCACCCTCTCACCCTTTGTGCGGGGAGAACGGACATTGTCCCCCCTGGACATTGTCCCCCCGGACATTGTCCCCCCTAGACATTGTTCCCCGGACATTGTCCCCCTGGACATTATCCCCCCGGACATTGTCCCCCTCTGTGTAAATAGCCTATAGTCTGCATGTCATTGATAAACCTTAGTTGCCGTTTTTGTTGGCTATTTCATTCAGGTGTAGGCCTAAACTTAACCCTTAAACCGCCGCATACTATGTGGGGTTCATGCACCTCGGACGCCAAATACTTTTTTGTTGCAATATTAAACTTCGAAACGTCACAACTCACTGAGAAACCATATATATGTATATATATATACATATATATACATATATATATATACATATATATACATATTTACATATGTATATATAGATACATATATATATATGCACACACATATATATACATATATACTTAGATCCAAATATGTATATATATATGTATATATAAAAATACATATATACAAACATATTTACATATGCAAATATATATATATCCATATATATATATACATATGTAAATATGTATATACTTATATATATGCATATATATGTATACTTACATATACATATCCAAAAATATACACACATATACATATACATATTTCCGCAAGAATGTTATACGATTATATCTTAGACGGGGGGATAATGTCCTACCCTGGGGGACAATGTCCGGGGACAATGTCTGGGGGGACAATGTCCTACACTCTTGTGCGGGACCTTGGTAGTACTCTGAACCAGGAACTTATTTTCACTCGGCACGTAAAATTGCTTTTCCGTGACTGCTACTATTATTATATACTGCCCTGCCATGGCAAAAGGAAGCAAGTTCAGTTTAAGGTTAAAATGACATATCGGTATCACTTTGGTTCAAGAAGCAAGTCCAACACAATCGTCTATATAAATAGTTATTATTGCTTGTGGTTCTAGCGGAAAAGCAGCGCAGAAAGAAGCATTTCCAAGTAGGCCTAGTACTGGAAAATTCCAAGGCAAAAAGATTAAAAAAGCAAGTCCATGCGTATGCATCAACCAATTGTACGCGTAAATTCAGACCGATTTTCAGGCCTGAGTTGTTTTTTGCATTTTTCTCAGAAACTAAAATCTGTGACTTGCTTCCTTTTGCCAAAGCAGGGTATAGGCCTAATACCAGTTGCGCCAGCTCAAGACTGTGTCTCGCTCACTGAGCGCTGGTGCTGCCTTTGTCACTCTTTCGTAGTGTCCCGCCTCGACTACTGTAGCGCCCTCCATGATGGACTGCCAGCCGGCCGGATTGACTGTCTGGACCAGGTTCTACGCATAGCGACATGCACGACTTATTGGTTCATATAAAAAATGTGGCCCTGTTTCGGATGTCCTGCATTGACTCCCTTTCCAACAGCGTATCACTTATAGGGTCTCTGCGTTGATCTGGTAAGTAAGTAAGTATATCCTTTATTGAAAAACCAACTGCTAACCGCATTTTGGTGTACAAAGATCATCAAATATAAAAAAAAATTAAGTATAAAGCATCCGTGTGACAAATGTTTTACGAGATAGAGAGTTTGCCTTGGGTATTATTCTATTGTGGGTTCTGGGACGTAGCATCAAGGGTCTAGCTCCTCTGTCTCTACGGGAACTTTGTTGTTCCACCTCGGGTGTTTAGCGTCGATCCACCCTCCGGTCGGCGGACCAAGCTCAGCTTTTGCGAACTGGATCTTTTCAGTCACTGGTCCAGTGGTCCTAAGACCTGAAATGGCCTCCCAGTTGCACTGCGCTAGTGCCCATGGGCCATTCTACTATGTTCTGTAGGGTACTAATACTATTCTGCAAACTGTCCTATTCAGCCGGGGTTGGGTGGGAGCGCTTCCGAGTAGACTGCCTTGAAGACGCACTATATATAACTTCCTTAATAATAATATAAACTTCTTTCACCGCCTCATTTATATTCACGGGTTTCTGCATTGCATCGCCAACGGAGGGTGAACAGCTGTCTGCCAGTTATAATAAACAGTGCAGTTCGGACGTCTCCTATAGCAGTGCTACTGAAACTTTCTGATGCCGAGGACCAGTAATTATACCACCTCTGACCCTCTACCCTAAAGCGCCACTTGATAGCCAAGCGCTGTACCGGGGGGGATGGCAGTCCAGTGGTTAGCATGCCGGACTGTTAATCCAGAGGTTATGGAGTTCAAATCTTGGTGCCCTACCAGGCTGTACCAGCTTATTCACGAGCGCTGAACAAGGTACCTACGTTCAAAGACATTGAATATTCAAGACTTCCATTTCAACGTTCCGGATTACTTCCATTTCAACGTTCCGGATTATTAGCAACCGGAGATCGGAAGTACGCGAACGCTACAGTAGGCTCTAAATGTGACTAAAGTGTCAAAATAACTTGCTGTTGTGGCCGGGATTTGAACTCCATAACCTCTGGATTAACAGTCCGCAGTGTTGTTCAGTAATTGAAATACATGTAATTGAATTACGTAATTGAATTACATGTTCTGTAATTGTAAATGTAATTGAATTACATTTTAAGTCCAGTAATTGTAATTGTATTTCAATTACAATATTGCCTGTAATTTGTAATTGAATGAAGTGTCAATTACCAATTACTTTCATAAAGTCAGCAAAGATGACAGCCTTCCGGGTTGACCCGGGCCACCCGTTAAATTGAATAAACTGCTCTGCATTAAGTGTGCATGGCAACATAATTGTCAACATTATTCTTTCCTTATACCTCTCTTACAATCTTACAGCACACGTTGATAGACCTCAAGGGCAAGGGTTGACCTTCATTATCAGACTATCCATGCACTCATCTTAGCTAGCTTACTGCGGCTGCCTACAGAAAACAGAGCTTCCATCTTCAGCTCCAGTTGAGCGTCTGTTTAGCACTGGACGAATTTATATTCATATTATACTCACTCACTCAGGCGCAATCAACTGAGTTCTCTAACAGTCTGTCATTTTGAAAAACGTATAATAAAAATCAAATAAATTCTAACTTCCTTTAATGGATCATACTTGCAAATCGTATTTTGAATACCTGACAAACTTATAATACAATTGAATGCATATAATTATTATTACAATTTACGCTAGGCCATTGGTCCATTGGATGTGTTAGTTTAAAAATAGAGTAAATTAAAACTTATCGAAAAAATTCTAAATCATTTGCCAATTTTGAGAAATAATTGAAAAGTAATTGGTAATTGCAATACAATCAAAATGTAATTGTAATTCAATTACTTTCACAAACAAGTAATTGTAATTGTAATTCAATTACATTTACAAGCATGTAATTGCAATTATAATTGAATTACATTTAGAATGTAATTGATACAACACTGACAGTCCGGCATGCTAACCACTGGACTGCCATCCCCCACCCCACCCCAGGTACAGATACGAATACATCCACACGGAAAGATTTGATCCTAATAAGGGAATTAGGATTCCTATTGTTGGTGGGCATCCCTCCATGCCCGCCAGTCCGAAGGCTCGGTGAATGCAACATCAATACCTGACCGTGTCTAAACATTAGCCTACTTAAAAGTGAAGAGTCAACACGTACGTACCGGACGACGTCTTGTTTTACCAGCAGTTGCTGTCGCCTCGGCCCATGCAGCCAGGCCCGCATTAAGGAGGTGCTAGGGGTGCTGCAGCACCCGAGCCCGCAGTTTTGAGAGGCCCGCAATTTCTGAAGCGAAGAAATTCTTTTGTTAACGTGCCTGTTATTAGCTCACTTAGTCTGTTAATCTAGAGAAAATGCTGCAACATAAATAAATACGAAGTCATAATTAATTAATTTTAATGATTTATATATTACTTGTCGTTCTTTTAATTACTACTACCACTATCAATCAATTATAGAATTTATATAGCGACTCTTGAAGGTCTCTACTCAGAGGCCCTCCAAACTTCCAAAGCCAGGCCTAATCATAGAGAAAGTCTTCAATAGGGCGTAGAAGGAAGACGACTGAATACGAGGAGACACTATATTATGTAGTCGGACACTTTCTTTTATAAACAAATACACCACAAGAAAAGCATCTTTAGCTTAATAGGAGAGGCCGGTTTAACATTTTGTAGGCCTGGTCCCAAAATTGTATAGTAGGACCCAATATGTTTAACCAAAAAGTGTTGACGAAATTAAAAATTATAGAACAGATAGGCCTATTTGTGAATTTAAAACTGTTTACGACCTGCTTTCATAATAGAAAAACTGTCTACAATCTAGCCGTTGTAGGCTACAATTTCGCACTCATTGTTCATAAGTGTTAAATTTGTCAGTCTATCTTGTCCCATTGATCTTTAAGCATTTTCCATGCCGCCCCATGCGCTTTAAGTAACTATAAGTGATCTTTCACCGCTGCAATTAGACACAGGAAGTGTAAGATATATATCCAGAGCAATGCAAACATTCGGCAATCCTGATAGCAATTGCATTCCTTCATAATTATTTGCAACATTTGGAGAGGCGATGGTGATGGACGGTCTATGTTAAACACTAAACAGAATTGTAGAAAAGGAAGCAGTTATTTGCAATGTTTTCAAAATCTAAACATAATTACGCCTGTTAAAAAAATTGTTGTTATCCATCCAGTGGGGATACGCATAGTATCTCCCAATCCTTACCAAGGCACTAGCCTACGCATATTTTTAACAATGTGCATCAGTATTGCTAGCTGTGAGAGAAGTTTTTCAAAACTGAAACTGACACAAGGAGCAAGACGCGTTGACGAATTTATCATGCAGTTCATTCAAAGAGAGACTTGGAACAATTAATTTTGATCATGTCAGCAATGACTTTGCAGCCGCAATAGCTCGCAAGATTATGTTAATAACATTGATTATAGAAGCCTAACGCGTGCGTCGTCTGAAGCGTACGTGGTGTTACGCTGTTGGCCTGTGATGCTGTTTTCGCCTTCATTGCCAGAGACAATATGGCTTACGTCATCGCAATAACCAATTACAAACGTTGTCACAGAAACGCGAGATCATGCACAACACGACATATGGGTCATTCTACATTTATATAAGGGGATGGGGAGAGGAATGGGCGGGTCAGTCACACACGATCGCCGCGATGGACGTAGGCCTACGGGGAGGAACGGACGGACGGACGTAGAAAGGAGGAAAGAAGGTACGGAAAGCAGGGAAGTACAGAGGGAAAGACAGGGGAGAGGGAGAAGACTTTTATCTAGCACGTGAAGAGGCATCTCTTGACATTTTCTAATTGTTTTTAACCGTCTTACGACGGGCAAACACCTAGTTATAATATAATATTTGTTCATTTAATTTAATTTCAGATATTTATATAGCGCCCCTTCAAGATTTCTACTCAGAGGCGCTCCCGACTACAGCGTGGACACTGAATCGGAGTTTCACGCCGAAGTGCATGAGCAATTGCGAGTTAAGGACTTGCTCAGGGTCCCTATGATATGTAGGCCGATGTTACGATGTAGGCCTATATAATTTATGTATAATGTACTGTAGCCTACTATACTATAGCCTATACACATCACAGCGAGCCAGCGAAAGTCACAACGCGTTAGTCGACTATGGAGCAGCTCCTGGACTTACACGCTCCTCTTCGGAAAATAACTATACGAAAAGAACTAAACTGCCCATGGTATGACGGTGAATGTTCGACTTCGAAGAAATTTACTCGCAAACTGGAGAAGATTCACTTAAAGTCACCGTCTGATGCTGCAAAAGAAGAACGATGGCGCTTCCAGATTCGAACCCAACGTCGTTTGTTCCAACAGAAACGCTGTAGCTACTATCGTCGTAGCATCGACGAAGCTGCTGGCGATGGCAAAACCCTTTGGAAAAATCTACACTCTCTACTATCTCCTCCGAATAACTCCTCATCTTCCTGCATTACGTCAGACGAACACTTAGACTTCTTTGCTGGAAAAATAGATGAGATACGTGAATCAACCAAAGATGCTCCTCCGCCAAAATTCTCAGATCTGCCTCCTCCGTCGCATACCCTTGTAGCATTTGATGAAATTGCTAGTATTCATGTGGAAAAGATGCTTGTTGACTCTTCTACAAAACAATGTGAACTTGATTCTGCACCCGTCTGGCTTCTAAAAACTCTGTCTTCTGTCTTTGCACCTATCTTAGCCCTTCTCATTAATGTCTCTCTATCTCAGTCCACTCTCCCCGATAGGCTAACCATAAACGAGCCATCATCCGACCTCGTATCAAAAAGCCTGACCTTGACCAATCAGACCCTGCAAACTTTCGTCCAATCTCAAATCTGTCATTCATTTCTAAGCTTATTGAACGGGTTGTCCATCTGCAGCTCTCAAACTTTATTGAAACACACAACCTACTCCCTCTGACACAATCTGGCTTTAGACGATTCCATTCCACAGAAACAGCTGTTTTAAAGGTATACAATGATATTGTGTCAGCTCTTGACCTAGGGTTCATAACGGTTCTCCTCCTCCTTGACTTTAGTGCTGCATTTGATTGTGTTGACCATACTATCCTTCTCCAGATTCTTGAAAAGCAATTTGGAATCTCTGCATCTGCACTTCTCTGGATTTCCTCTTTTCTCACTTCCAGGACTCACAACGTCTGTTCTGGTGGTAAGTTTTCTAGAACTGCAAATTTGATCTTTGGTGTTCCCCAGGGCTCCATTCTTGGCCCTTTGCTTTTCATCCTCTACACATCTAACATCGCCAAAATTGCACAATGTTGTGGTATTTCTATCCATATTTACGCTGATGACACCCAGCTATATATAAAACTTTCGACCACTAACATTGATAACTCAAAAACCAGACTCATTGCTTGCTTCCATCAGACAGTCTTGGTGTACATCCATGCGCCTGAAGCTAAATACGAAGAAAACGGAATTGATATGGTTTGACCGTCGATCCAGACCACATCTTGACTTGAAAACTCTCTGCCTGCAACTAGATGAAACCTGCTCTATTCAGCCTTCTAATGTAGTTCGTGATCTTGGAGTTTTTCTTGATTGTAAACTTTCTATGTCTAATCATATTGGCTCTATCACTAAAGCTTGTTTCTTTCATCTCCGACGAATACGCCAAATCAAGCGCTGCCTTAATGAGCATTGCCTTCATATCTTAGTCCATTCACTTGTATTATCCAGGATTGACTACTGTAACTCAATACTCTATGGTCTGCCAAAATCCACCCTGTCACCGCTTACTTCTGTTATCCACACTGCAGCTCGTCTAGTCAAGAACCTTGGCCCTAGAGATCACATCACCAACTCCCTTCAGCAATTACACTGGTTACCCATTCAGGCTCGAATATCCTTTAAAATCTGTCTTTTCATGTTCAAAATTATGTCAGGTTCTGCTCCTCCTTACTTATCATCTTTAGTCACACCATGTGCTGCTCTTGAATCAAGACGTGGACTGCGATCGGCTTCGAAAAGAGACTTTGTAATCAAAAGAACAAATCTACAATTTGGAAACAGAATGTTTGAAGTAGCTGGTCCAGCTGAATGGAACTCTCTACCAGAACTAATCCGAAGATCATCCTCAATTAATATTTTTAAATCTAAACTTAAAACGTATCTCTTCTCTAAGTACTATGATTAGTAAGTACATTGTAACGCGTCCTTTGAGTAAGACTTTGTTTTATTAAGGCGCGTTATAAATGCAAGTTGTATTGTATTGTATTGTAACTCATGCAATAAAATCTGTTATTAATAATATAAACGCACAGAAATCTCCCTGCGTGCGTGCGTCCATCTGAAGCCTGTAACGCTTACGTCATTCCACGTCATCGCTATAACCGAATACAGAAGTTGTCATAGCAACGCGAAATAATGCAACACGACATGTGAAAGGGAGAGGGAGGAACGGATTTTGAAGGACGGACGTTGAAGGGAGGGAAGGAGGTACGGACGGCCGGGACGGACGGCAAGGAAGTACGGGGGAGGGAGGTAGGGACTGACAGACGGAGAAAGGAAGGAGGGAGTGAGGGAGAGTGCGAGGGAGGGAGGTAGGGAGGGAGGGAGGGAGAGAAGGAGGGAGGGAGGGAAGGAGAGGGAGAATACACGCACGATCGCGCGAGAGACGTGGTGGAGGGAGGGACGGACGTTGAAGGGAGGGAAGGAGGTACGGACGGCAGAGAAGTACGGGGAGGGAGGGAGGAAGGGAGAGAGGGAGGGAGAGTGGAAGGGGAGGGAGAGTGGGAGGGAGCGACGGAAGGACGGACGGACGGACGGAGGTAGGGAGGGAGAGGGAGAAGACTTATGTCAATCATAGCACGAGAAGACACAGCTCTTGACATTTTAAAATTGTTTTTAACCGTCTTAGGACGGGCAAACATCTAGTTATCTAATAATAGGCCTATAGATTTCAGTAAGTTAAAAATGTAGGCCTCTGGCTAAAACGGATAATTGCAAAGATAGTGAAAAGTGATAACTCCAGAAAGGCTAGAAACTGTATAAAACAAATTTGTATATATAATACGATCAACCATCGTCATGCAAATTGCAACACCTTAGAGAAAATAGCACATAAACAATCAAGTGGCCCTAGGGCGGTAATTTGGGCCCTCGCTCTGGGTGGCATTTAAGCTGCCTGATTGAATGGGCACCATGCCATTTAAGGTCACAGAGATTTAAATCTAAAAAACCACCATTGAGAGGTGAACCGCACGCACTTTTGCACAGAGGTGCATGGCCTACATGGTACGTATACTCTAACCAATGTAGCTACCATACATGTAAAGTACCGGCCCGCTATTCTGGGGTCCGCTATTCTGGGATCCATCTGAAACCGCGCCGTGAGGGTCGGTTAGGGCCGCCTGGGCACCCTGACTCTGCGTCATAAGGGTCGGTTAGGGTCAGGGTTAGTGTCGTCATTAGAAAACATCGTACCTTTCGCACAGCATGCCAGCCACATTAGCCCAGAATAGCGGACCCCGGAATAGCAGACCGGAACCAAATGTAACTAGACCAATAGTAAATGTAGGTCTGATCTGCCTTATCTTGTCTTTGGCACTTACAGATCTGGCATTTATTGAAAAAGTACCAGTTGTGTGCTAATACCATGGCATGTTTTCACAACTACAGGTACTCTAAATAATAATAATAATAATAAAATTTATTCTTTAATGAAGCGCCTGACAAATAAATGCACTGCGCTGTACATGTACATGTTATGATAATTAAACAATTCACAAGAACACAAATCACAGAAGACATAAATCAACAAAGTTGCAGCCATGCTCATTGTCATTGTACTTTTATTGCCACCTAGGGAATGAAGGCATGAGCTAAACCCGGCCCTTACGGGAATTGAACTGGGTTTGTGAAAACTTCAGGCAAGAGTGTTATCCTTTATACTATCCCCTCCCAATACACATAGAACAGTGCAAGAACAGAATGCAGAACAAAATAACAAAGCTGATTCAGTTGGATTAGAATTAACCTGAAGGATAGAGAGGATTAGCATGCCAAAGACAGTCAGAATGTACCTGACACACAAAATGATAGCACACATTATAAAATTACCAGCCTGCATACTTTAACACTGTCATGAGTACAAGCAAAATATTACAAAAGGAATATCAATATTGGGCAAAATCATAATAACATTGCTATAGACAAGCTAGTTCAGAAGAAACTGCTCTTCTCTATGAACATAGGCCTATGTTTTGAAATCCTCTTAAATAGTTCCAACGTGATTTTCAAGACACGAGTTCATAGTTCTGTGATACAAAGTCATGATTTTGAAACAAAAATAAACCAAACCAATGCATAGATATAAATTCTTGAACTAAACTTAAATTGAATTGTGGATAAGTAAATATGAATATGTAAGCAGATAACAGCAAGCATCAGTGTGCAATCCGCTTCATTTCAGCAAGGCAATGGTGTTGAATGTTGAAACCCAGCATACTGGTCAGAATTTGTGACAATATTACTTGGAATATGACATCTTTAATACTATTTCATACTTTAATTTAATACTTTAATACTATTAATACTACATCATCATCAATACTATGACATAAAATATGCTAATATTTTAACTATAATTACATTGGTAATGAGAGAAACAAGTTCAAAGTAATCAGAGACAAAAACATTTAGACAACAAGTAACCCAAAAACATTCAAAAATCAAAAGCATTTAAATTAAGTAAGTATGTTCTTTATTGAACAAGCTGACAAAGACACACTCTGGTCCATATACACTGTGTCCTGAAAAAAGGACCCCTTTGGTAATATGAAAATAAACTAGTAAATGTTCATCGATTTTTAAAATTCCAAGACCATTTTAATCCTGACATAATTTGCTAAATACTGGTTAAAGTATAAAAGTTTTTGTTATTTAATAATGACGTCATAATGACGTCATTTTCATCAAAATTCAAGTGTCAAGGACGGTACAAAAATCATCTAAAATTTTCAATATTATTTTAAACTGTCATTTATCAATTATAAATTTTAGATTAATTTAATTTTGTATATTTGAATAATATTAGACTACAAGGCGTGCTCAAAGTGTCCGCCTTCCTCCTCAACACAAGCTTCAAGACGAGCGCGCCATTGGCCAATAGCAGCATCGATAACCAGCTGATCAAATTCATCCCAGGCATTAACAATACGCGCACGGAGTTCTTCAATGTCTCTGATCTTTGTCCTGTAAAGCTTCTCTTGCATTAGTCTCCAAATCTTGTAATCAACGGGATTTAAGTCCGGGCTATTTGGCGGCCAAAGATTAGGAGGTATGAAATCCGGAGTTTCCTTTCAACAGTTTCATGAGCTCGGTGAGCTGGAGTGCCATCTTGTTGAAATGTGTAATAATCCGAATATTCGCGGATATCAGGCAACAACTTTTCTAACAGCAAACAATCCCGGTAATAAGCTCCATTTATTTTCACCCCTGCATGGTTCTATGAAATGGATTTCCATTCTACCAAGAGCCGATACACCAACCGAAACCATGACTGACCGACTAAATGTCGAGCGAGTACGAAGCAAACGATCAGCTATTTCAAGACGTCATTATGACGTAATTTTTTAACTGGGCCGTTCATAAATTACATATTTGTTGATAATTATGTCAGGATTAAAATGGTCTTGGAATTTTAAAAATCAATGAACATTTACTAGTTTTTTTTCTTATTACCATAAGGGGTCCATTTTTTTCAGGACACAGTGTACATATTAGCTCTAAACAGTTACCGTAATACAAATACAACATTCAAACCAAAAAGTCTTCCTCATTAGGTTATCCACTTTGGATAATAGTATATTCAGTATTTAGAAGCTGAAAACATTAAAATGCCTTCAAGAGAAAATTCCAGAGTATGCAACATCACATGACTGTAAGTACATACATGTATAGTGCAGACCTGTTTATGTGAAGTTGCTGGGAGGCAGCAACCACAACTTGTTTTAACAGACTTTAGCAGTTAAGAGGGTGAAACACAGCATAGCGTATGATTTATGGAAGTCTTAGTTGGGCTAGAAAGTGTACAACACATGCTGTCTGATGTGAAGGCACTAGCAGTGTTTCCGTTAGAATCCAAAAAGAGGACGTATTTTACACCATGACTTGGAATTTTTTGGACGTAGCTCATTGCTTTCGGCTATCACACAGAACAATTTGGACGTTTTTTACGTGTCTGGTCATTGGCAAAAGTTACTGTGATTTTATACCAGCTAATTTATGATTCTGGCTACATAACCTGGCTATACAATACAATACCATTTGCTATTGCCCTAATTTCAAAGTTCAGAAGTGCAGAGCACCATACGACAGAACATCGATGCGCAGAGCAAGTGTCATTGAAGGATTTGCTCAAGGTCCCTACACAGGAACTGCCTAGGGCGAAGCTTGAACCTGTACTTTCTGTGTTACAAGCTGAGTGCTCTAACCTAATCAACCACCGTGCCACCGTGGCTATAATCATCTATTGTTTCCAGACAGAATTTTAAAACATGAAGTGCCTGCATTGAACAGCCAAGTGTATGAGTACACAGCTGAGGTCACCTTAGCAACTATGTTCCTGCCGGTGACAGTGGTAGGCACGGGCACATTAATATAATAAAAGAACAGAAATGTCCTGAAGTGTGTCATGAAGTCAGTAATGTTACGCTAAACTTTTAATAACCATTCGCTAGGGGCCGCACGTGAAAGTGGTTTTTACACAACCGATGCCAATGCGGCGTAGCCGCCGAGTACCAGCCACCTTCGCTACAGGGCGACAATAAATTATTTTCAGTCTTCTTTTCAACCGTCTTAGCACGGATTATATGTATAAATTTTCTAATTCTTTTCAACAGTCTTAGCATGGGCAATAAACATCTATAACTTTTCGTCATTTATTTCTTGCCTTTTTGTAAATAGTTTTTTATGTAACCTAAGTTGAAAATATTAAACACGCATTATGAAAGTTATTCCTTTGTGACTTCGGATTGGATCCCTCTTTATTATTGCACTTTTGAAGATCCTCTCACCAATTGCAAGATTCTTATTGAATTGACTGACTTTCAATCACCATCTAAGCTTTTTCGTTTCTTCCCGAGTATATGAAATCCTCACTGAAGGAATTTTTCCCGTCTTAGGACGGGCAAACATCTAGTATACCTTACTTATGTATCTCACACTGGATTTAAAAATCAACAGCAATTGAGCAGTATAACAAATCTTTTGTCTGTCCCTGCCAGCATTTACAAGGGCACTAGATGGAACCCATATGGGCTGTCTATGAGTTCCACATGGAAATATGGGTCCTACATGGGCCCCATGTGGTCATGCTGGCAGGGGTTCACTATAAATAACTGGATAAACTTAAAAACTAAACAGTAACGAAACCAGTTTCAGTTTCAGAGGACCTAGAGAGTTCAGCATTTGCTGCTGGCTATTAAAGTACAGTTTATAATTGTCACAATTGCGTGATGTCATTCTGGAGACCGTAACTGGTCATCTGACATTCATTCATTCATTCATTTCAGATATTTATATAGCGCCCCTTCAAGATTTCTACTCAGAGGCGCCCCGACTACAGCGCGGACACTGAATCGGAGTTTCACGCCGAAGCGCATGAGCAATTGCGAGTGAAGGACTTGCCCAGGGTCCTTACGCGACATCAACTGATTGTTAGACTATTATGTTAGTCTGTTGCACTGTGAATCGTACCTTATAAGCAAGTTTTGCTCCTGTCCTGCTGCTGATGTCTGTGAAAAATTGAAACTTGGAGACCACAATTAAAACAATAAGCAAAATATATAGTGAACCAAGTCACAAGCAGTCGATAGCTTAGAGACTGGTTTCGACTTCAGGGCTCAGCAGTGGCAGCACTGGGGCCTGCTGGTCAGATCATCCTCGGTTTTGGTACTAGAAGTCTGTCAGCTCCCAGTGTGCAACAGCACTTTTACAACTATCACTGGCTCAAATTATTGCTGAACTTAGTCGTCATGCTAATATTACATAGCAAACAGCGCTCCAAGTACTAAATCTAGCAATGCCCATAATGTAAACAAAGCAACAATATTCGGATTGCTCTACAGAATTGTAAATATGCCTGTGCAATAGTTACTGGACAATATACTTTACATGCAGATGCATGACTGGAGATCTATCATTCTATACAAGAGGTTGGAGATAATTTGAAGTCATTTCACCCGTATGACAATGTCACATCTTTGCATTCTGTCATCCCAAACATAAACATATGTGAAAGCTCGGCATAATCTAATAAATATCAAACTGTTGAAGATTTGCATACCACCCACTGAAGTGAGTGCTGAAAGAAGCAAAGGTGCATTCAAAAACTATGGTTTATATGCAAACCCATGACAGTGACAGTTGCATGTCTCTATAGTTTTGAATGTGACCAATGATAGCAGAATAACACTATATTAGTAACATATTATTTCTATTATGTTTGTCAGTAACATATTCATTTAAATATTGGCAGAATGTCAAAAGACAATGTGACACACATATGCCACACCAATGACACCATCACATTTCGTCTGTAATATCTAAAATATATAGGCACCTAAACACAAATAAATGACATAGGCTTGCTTAAAATAAGCTTATAAACAAATTTCATGTTTAAACTTGAACTAAACCCCAGAAAATATCTGGCCAGGGCCAGAACAAGGGTTAAATATATGACGTGCAAAGGTAAACCAAAAAAGCACAACTTGCAAAATCCTCACATTAAAAACAAAGTAATATTATGGCAGAAACAAAGCACCTGTATGCACATACAGTAAAACTTCTCTGATTTTTTATTCCAGGCAAAATCTACCACGGAGTAGTATAGGTCCACTTCCACAAATGGCAGCCACCTTTCAGTGATACCTAGGAACTGGGTTTATTACTTGCCTTACCATATTATAGTTCTTACCATGAGTTTTCTAAACTTGCTGTATTAACGAAAAAGAGCTAAACTGAATCTAACAAGTCGACTAAATCCATAGTTGTTAAAAATGATAAAATCAAAAACAAAAAATACGTCGTTCTTTCAAAAGAATAAAAAACGGAAAAAAAATGGAAGAGAAAATAATTTGACTTTGTTACATATTTTACTGCATTTTAAAAATAAAAACCTTATTTACACAATTTAATTTTAATCAGCAAACAACCTAACTTTATTAGTAAACACCAAGTAACATTAATCTACAACAATTATTTTCTTTTTCATAAGTTTGGTTTAATATGAAATTGAGAAATTAAAAATATTGAAATGTTTTCAAATTTAAATTGTATACATAAGTCCACATAAGTCTATGCTGACATAAACAATTAAAAACTAAACTTTGTATATATAGAGTGTACTTAATTAAAAATTGTACTCACAATTCTGACTTATAAGAACTTAATATGGAGTAACATGAGTCAGTTTATCAGTTAATCAAAGATTACAGTGTACAAAGACAACATTTCGCATTTTGGATAAATTAGAAATTCAAATAACTTTTATAAATTTTATTTCCTGTACTGTGCTGTTTATTTCTCAACTGATGACACTAAATAGTGACTTACATTAGATGTATCCTTGAAAGGACGGAGACAACGTAAGGGATATAAGACAAAAATTAAATTAAACAAATAATAACAGACAGAAAATAAATAAATAAAGTTACATAAAAAAAATAAAAAACGGAAAAAACGTTTTTTACAACTGACTGAATCTAACTGAATCTTGAAATGCGTAGACGACCATATTTGCTGTTGAGCCGCCCATTAGGCAGTTGCACTGGTGCATTTGGTATGCTTGCTATAGAGGTTGACAACGTCCTGGACATCATCTTTAGACCCAAGGAAGATTGGCACTCTCTGATGAATCTTCTCAGGAACGACGTCCAATATAGGCAGAGCACCAGTAGATGCCAGGCCACCTGCTTGTTCGATGATGAATGCCAATGGGATGCACTCGTACAACAATCGCAACTAAAAAAACAGAATCATCCCACATAAGTCAGACAAATCACTTAAATCTCTCTCATAGGTCTGAGAACAACCCCTCTCTCTGCTTGATTGTGCAGAGCTGTCTGATGGCTAATTCAGTTCCTTGTCCATGCCAGAGGTGTTTGCCGCCTGTCATGCTTACTGATTCTGATTTTTAAGCCTGCCCGATAGCCAAGTAGCATTCGTGTTCCAGGGGCAACATAATTTACCGAGACCTGCAAGGCTGCAAAAGTACATATCTTGAGAAAGATAATGTTATCTTAAAAAAAATCTAAATTCTGCAACTTTTACCACTTCTGTGCACATTAGTACAAAGCATATCTGTAATGGTTCTTTCTATTTACCGTATTCAAGGTTCTCTCAAGGGGCTGTCTTTCCTCAGACTATCAGCCTATCTTATTCTGCAGCTGAATTCATCTTAACTCAAAACCATGTAAAAGATCCTCACTCAATCTTAAATCTTAATACTAGATATCAGAGGTATCCTATCAAAACTGTGCACCCACAACCGTGCAGCTATTTACCGCGCACACAAAACCGCGCGGCTAATTACCGCGTGCTATTCACTATGTCACCGATCAAAACCGCGCTTCTAGTGTTGAATAACAGTAAAATTTTAAATAATGGTATCGATATGAATAACAAAATGGAATTGACATAAATAACAAAATGGATTCGATATTTTTCCAGGTTAATTCTTTTATTTAAACATTTCGAATGAAAACTAGACTTATAAACGTTCAATAAATGTTCTACTACTAACAATGACAAAGTTTTAAATGTTCTAAATGAAAAATAGACTTGTAGACCTACAGGTTCTATAAAATGTTCTACTAGGAAAAATGACAAAGCTTCAACATGTTCTACAGTTACGAAGGAACAACTAGACTTGGAGATTTAAGTTATGTGCGATACCTCGCAGATAATCTAGCAATGGTCGATCCACGTATTCTGCAATACCAATACCAATACTTCCTAATAAAAGTATTGGCAATACCAATTCTATTTCTTAAAAGTATTGCAATACAAGTACCAATACTTTTACCAATACTTTTCGAAAAGTAAGTTTACGTTAATTCACATAAAATCGTGATGAGATCTAAATTACTACTGTATTGTATTGCCTAAGTATTCTAAAACGTGGTAACAGGCAATTTTCTCAACAAACCGCTGTAACTCGCTATCCAAGGTAAATGTTGAACTACAACTTGTATCGACTTGATTTAGTGCTAACAGACTTTCTCTTAACTTGGTTAAAACGAACGTTATATTATTCCGATCTCGTCGTAAATAGATCTCTAATTGTAGTGATGTAAATTTACCGGTAAAATATTTTTGCGGTAAAAAATCCGGATTTTTTACCGGTAAAATTGGTAAAATAATTATGGTAAAATATGGTAAAAAATGATTTAAGTGATGTAATATCTTGGTTATGTTCCCGAACGGTGTGTTTATCCATTTATCAGTTACAGGCAAATATTGAAATGCCTTAATAGTCCTATTGAATTCCTAAATAGATAGTTTGTTTGAGAAAAACACATTTTTATTACAAAGTGAGTTTTCGTCCACTGTCACAAATTGCAATAATTGTTGTAAGTGATTCAGCCCAGATGAAAATTTTTCTGATATATTTGGAAGGCCTATATATATATATCAGGTCTCATTCACTTTAAAATGCTACAACTTATCAGTTCTAGTAGGTAGAATTTAAAGAAATAGAAGATACGTAGGCTCCAGTGTAGCTGTCTATAAGGCCCTACAGTAGCCTAATATTACTTGCCATTTGCTGGGAGATTTCATAAGTAGATTTCTGCTACAGAAAATGGTGCATGAAAACTAGTTGAAATTTTGGAAGAACTAACCAAGCATTATTTCAACACAATTCAGCATCATCCTACATTATTTGTCAATGGGTGATGAGCCCGTGAACAGAAAGAAAGAATTTTACACAGCAAAGCGCATAGGGCATAATTATATCTGAGCAACACCCAAGCCTATGATCAGTTGCTACAATCTTGTGAATGAGGCTGACATTGAAAACCTTCAGTGAATATTGATACTAATAATATTATTTATGTTATTTAATAGACCCTACGTGAAAAGAAATAAAACTTTAAGCATATACCATTTTAATAATTTTTTACCATATTTTACCATTTTTTACCACGGTAAAATATAATGCGGATTTTTTACCGGTAACAAATCCGGATTTTTTACCGGTAAAAAATCATTTCACATCACTATCTAATTGTAACCTCAACATTAGTATTGATAACATTACTATTGCACAAGTGTCCTGTGCGAAATTCTTATGAGTTTATGTTGATGAATAGGCCTACCATAAATGGACTGAACACATCAATATTATAAGCAAAAAAATTATAAAAAAATTGGCATAATATCGCGCATTAGTTATGTCCTACTGCGAAATGTACTAGTTGCCCTGTATTAGTTCTTAATCTTTCCATACCTATCATACTGCAATATCACCTGGGCCTCAAATTATCAATCCAATTCGGTTTTTACTAACTCGACTCATAATTCTACAAAAGTACACTACCTGCACCAACTTTAAGAATTATAGTATAGATTGCTTGAAGCTATTTATTAATATGGCTTCTCCAAATAAACTTTCTATGGTTCAAAATACCAGTCTATCACATCAAACTGTGACAAGGTGGGTTGATGACTTAGCTTCCAACATTCAAGAAAGTCTTGTTAAGGGACTTGATATGTGCCAGGTTTACAGTATAGCACTCGAAGAGAGCACAGATTTAAGTGATAAAGCTCAACTCGTAATCTTTATTTGGGGTGTTACAGAAAATTTTGTTGCTGAGGCAATGACCTCTGTTTACTGAAGGGCACAAAGACTGGGAAGAAAATGTTTGATGAAGTTAGACAGGTTTTGATGAATTTTGTCTTTCTGAAGCACAATGGACTTGTTGCATTAATGCTAAAATCATCGATCGCTTAGGTATATTGCACTAGCTGTTTCTCCACAAGTTGTTGCCCCTATAGATTCAAACCATCATATTCTTCTCACTGGTCGATTCAAACTATTTAAAAAAACTAATTTGGCTAGCCACCTGTATCCTTTATAATTGCCCACTTGTTTACCCATGCTGGCTTGTTTGCTTTACTCAATTCGGTTTTTACTAATGTTCTGACATAGGTTCACAGTTAACTCTTGAAATCTGTCACACAAATGCAGTCATTTAGACCGCATGACAAAAACAACTGTCTCTTACATATAATTCGCTTGAATTTGAACCCATCATCTTGCCACCGTACCATCGTTTCTAATCTGCCTTTTACAAATAACATTCCACTGAAACTGCTCTGCTTGCTATTCACAATCGCATAATTCAATTCAATTCAATTCAATTCACAAGCTTTGTTGATCACCAAATACAAGATCATGTACTCTTGTTGCAGTGGTTCATGGTGTCAAAACTTAACACAAAAGGAACAATATCATTCTGCTGGCAGGGTAGCCCCTTTCTCATTGCTATTTTATATACAGTAGCACCATGGGTGGAGTTTGGTTTTAGTTCATGGGGGCTGAAGCATACCTTCACCTCCCCTACCCCGACTCAAAGCGGCCCCCCTTTAAAACGGAGGGTGTTTTGGGACGATTTGAGCCTCTCAGTTTGGGGTCTTGGGCGAAGCCCCAGCCGCCAAATATATTTTTAGCACACTTGGTACTAATATCGGCCTTGTGGTGGGAAGTCTTGGATTTACTGCTTAAAAATACATGATGGCCTTACACCGAAGACTGCAACTAGTCGACTACGCTAATGCAGGTGCTAGCGTCGAGATCCACTGTTTGCATACATGAGAACCAGATCTTCGGGGACTAAAGCAGCCATCAGATTACATTCAATGTTCAGAAGAGCCATGCAGCGATGAAAACGTCTGTGGGTTCATGGGGTGGCTTAGCCCCCCCCCTAGCCCCTGATAAACTCTGCCCATGAGTAGCACTGACCATCAAAGTATGAATCAAAACCAGCAGGAAATGTGCCAGGTGCAGAATGTACAAGGTGATGGTGTTTGTGCAGTAGTGCAAGCAGACACAATGAAGCTATGAAAAGGCAGAGCTTGGTTGCTGCTATCAAATTACTGCATGCAGCTTTGAAAAATATTTGTTGTCAATGGCTTTTTTAAGCTTTGTTCAGAGAATTAACTCGGACTAATGTTGTAACCAGTTGTGAGAAATGAAAAGTCTGTGACTCTTTTGCACTTTTGCTGCATCTTTCAAAAACGCATAATTTATCATAATTAATCAAATTGTCACCTCTGTTGCACTGTTGTTTTCTACCATGTGCACTGTGAATATACTCATGTTGTAGATTAAATTTACATAAGCAATTGAGGCACCCTAACACATCAAGCATTGTGCCCACATGCCATGGCACAGGGGCCTGTATGGTTTCAATGCATGTGGCAGAAAGGAATTACTCATACATCAATACACAAATATTCTAAATGGCAAGGCCCTCAAAATGGCCGCAGTCCAACTCTGCATGGATGGATGATTACCTTGCCCTTGGGTGATTCCGACGTAGCAGGGTACATGAAGATTCCTCCATACTTGAGGGTTCTGTGAACATCTGCCACCATTGACCCAACATAACGAGCACCGTACGGTGGCTTACCAGACTGCAAAGAAGTAGCATCAATCATTCAAATGGCTCATCAGCAAAAGCTTCCATCTAAGTTCATGCAGTACTTCTTCCTACTTGAAAAATCATCAAAACATGAATGGAAATCATTTCCATCCCCTAACTTACTAATTCCATATAACAAGCAGGGCTGTTAGTGATTACATTTTTTTAATAGAAGTTAACTATTTAAGAATTAATGATTATTTAATAGTTAATTGTGATTAAATGTATTCCCCAACAAGTAATGATAAATACAAAATTAACATTATTCATTGTTTATCTTTTAATAGTATAATTATTAATATTTATTGCTAGTTAGTAGTTACTTAGAAGTTATTTGTTCATATTAGTAGTGTTGTTTACGTTTTTCAGTTCAAATGTCTTCCTTCAACCAATTACGTAAACAAACCAGCAGGTTAACTCTGCTAGGTTCTAGTGAGCAACGTGTATTTTGACAATATAAAAGGCTGAGCTTAAAGTCTCTCACACGGAACTGAAGGTCTATAATACCGGGCACCTTATCAGATATAACAAGCGGTCTTTGATTAATCGTTAAAAATAAATTGAATCGTCAAAATTAATTAACGATTAATTAATCGTTCCTGTCCAGCCAGCTGCAAGAATCATCACCAGCGAGAGTGCAACACTGAAACATGTTTATGGACAGACAATCGACAATGTGTTCCACAGGCTGCACTGCTCTGCAAATGCATTAAGGTCTGTTCACACTTGACAGCTGTTCAAACGATACACACTGCAGCACTTGGAACACATTCATTGACCAGTGACAGTCACAAATGCAGAATTTGCTTGATAATTCTGGCAATTTGGACTACAACTGTGGCTGAGTCTGTGCGCTGGTATTATTTTCTCTTTCACCAAGAATTTACTGCATTTCGGATGGTTATGGTTGCTGTCATCATAACCTTCAGTTACTAGAGTGGTCTGCCTACAGCTTGAGGGGAAAGGTTTCCAGCCGACAGTTAAGCCTCAGACATTCAGATAAGCTTAAGTCATCTATGTTGGGTAACCTTCGACCCCATAGAGCAAGTGTGAAAGGCACAGCAATGACCGTCAATCATGGAATGCCTGTCCTATGCATGTCATCTTCCTATGCAAGGGACTGCTCAACGACAAGACAACTGTTAGCCATCGGCGGCAGATTACACCGCCTATTGTCATTCCTCATCCTCGATTATATATACCTCAGGAACTCTGAACTTGCCGTCAGCTGTCAACTCCAGTTGGGAATGAGTTGGTTGAGCTCTGTGTGTTTGCAAGAGCCGGCCACTGGTGACTTTTCTAGTAACCTGAGCAATGCTTACTAACTGATGAATGTTTGTGCTCAATGACATTTAGTATCGGTTAGGCTAGTGCAGAGACAGCCTCCGATTCGTTTCCTAGAGTGGTGCCAAATAAATTTCCTTAATAAATAAATAAATAGAAAATGTAATTTATTGTTTCTCTACACAAAACATTCAATTAGCACTTATCATATAAATTTTTTATTGTGCTGACAGTGCAGACGGTTGTTTGCATCCAAGTCCACATCAGACAATTTTGCCCAATAACTTTGATAGGCCACATTGCTGTCTCATTATAATCAAAAGTGATTGTGATTTACTACAAGGCAATTTATATTTCTGGCCACATTAGCATCTACTGTTTCCAGACATTATTTCAAAGCGTGAAAGTGCCTGGATTGAACCGTTCACAATATGGGTCAATAGCTGCTGCTGTCACCTTGGCTGGGGAAATGGGTCAGCATTTTTGTTGCATTCCCCATCAGTACCCTGCTAAGACAGAGGAAGCTAATGATGATCCAACCAATGGACAGAATTCCGAAAGGAATCCAGTTCATGTGCCATCAACAATGGTGACAGCAGTAGACCCCAACGTGTCATTGTCCTATGACCTTCATGTTATAGAACCTGCTCTGACCATTCTTCAAGTCAACGTGGAGGATCTTTCAACAGTCAAACGTGAAATCATGAGCACTCCAGTCCATAGTTAGAACATTGACATCATCTTCCTGTAGGAGACCCACATATCGGTAAAATTAGTGGGATGATACTTAATGAGAGGATCTGACCTGCTATCATCGGCACCAAATGCTATGGCAGTATACAAGCATCTGTCAGTGGTCGTGATGATTGTGCTCTATCATCATCCTACTTTTGTGATGCAATTCAGATAGGAGAATTCAGAATTGGAAACATCTATAGGCCTCCAAGTGAATACTGGACCAAGGAATCTCTTACCCAGCTGGAACACCAGTGGGTGGTGACTTCAACAGTCATCACACAAACTCAAGTTACAACACAACAGAAGAAGATGTAAATCTTCTACTTTGTGTTGTAACTTGAGTTTTGTGTGATGACTGTTGAAGTCACCCACTGATCAGTGCTCGAAACAACCTGCTGAGCAAACTCACTGGCTAGACTTTAGGTGCCAGTACCCAAACATAAAGAACATCAGCCCTTACTTGCTCTTGGCTACTCAACAGCAGAATATTGTGCCCTGGTGTGGTGTCACTCGGCCCACGTATGGCTAGTTGATATTTCTCTCCAAACATTCATGTGCATAATCTAAAGAGCACTATACCCAACCAGCTGTCGTCATGGCTGCTGGTCTGGACTGCACTGCCTCATCTCTGTAGAGAGGAGGTACTGCAGGGCTGCTCTAAAAAGAGATCGATGCAAACAAAGATTTACCACTCTGTGTCATATTACTTCATCAGTATCATTCATCATTGATACCCACCAGCATGCATTTCCCTGAGATACCCAATTGGCTTCGACATGCTATCTGGAGACAAGAGACGTCCGCTTCCAGGCTTCAACTTGCCTCAAAGACTCTGGTCAGCACTCAACCAATTTTGGATGGGTCAGGGTTGCTACGCATACTCAAATGAGTAGAAGACACAGTTTCTTCATGCAGCTGTGGTACAGTGCAGACCGTAGCATATACACTGTCGATGTCAGTCCACAAATTCATTTCAATGGCAGACTATTGGCTCTTCATCTGGCTGATGATAATGCCAGCAGCTGGCTGGGCATGAACCGCAAATGCTAGAATTTTGGCCGATATTAAATTCCTCTGTTCTGGAATTGTACTGTCCTCTACAGGACTTCAAGCCAGCTGCAGCTAGCGACTGCTGTCCCAGATTCAGGCAGCTGTCCACAGCTGAAGCAGACTGCTACACAGCAAGTGGCTCCTGAACCACGTGTTAAAATGCATTTCTCGTATTAAATACACATTGTTGGGAGTTACTTCGTTTGTTGTAGCTGCTATTTAGATATAGCCACCAGGTTCACTTAATTTTTCTTCCTTAGATGACCGTTTCGCCACATCTCACAGTCACTTCACATTCATACATATCCACAGACTTGCCATCATTTTCTGTCCTTTCAGCATGTGTGTCATTCATCAAAATGCAATCACGATTCTAGATAGCTTCTTTGGCACATTCCTGTGCTGAAGAGAGGTTTTTACTTTGACCAGTTTTTGATGGTTGTGATATTGAGATTTATTCAGGTTATACCAGTCACTTAAATAAGCAACTGTTATTAAGAGGTAAATTCAAATGATAATTACTAGTTCCAGTGTTTAAACTTACCTTTGGATACTTCAACCCGTCAACATACTCTTTGACTGGTTCATCCCAGAACTTGGCGTAGCCCTCATTGATGGAATATATTTTGCCTCTTGGTTTAATACGCATATCACGGTCCGTCAACAGAAATTCTCCAATTGACTGGATAAGGAAAATGAAAACATGATACACTCATACACAGAGATAGTGAGAAATGGACAAATTGCTTACTTGACATAAGTACATAAAAAAGACAGATTTATTTACATAACAGCTGTAATGAGAAAATCTAAAATTAAATGTAATTCACTTCATAAAAATTTCCAGTAATACTCGGTTACACAGTAGGTCAGTGAATGAATTAGTCTCAGAGTCTGCCTCTTAACATCGCTTCCCAGTAGTCCATCCAAAACCAAATAAACAACAAAGACAAAAAAAATTTACAATCTAAACAACAACATAGTCAAGTAAAACTCAAATGGCAAGGAAACTGTAACTGCCTCTCCAGCAAGAAATGAACGTTCAACAGTGACATTTAGCACTTCATCAATATTTTGCAATTTTGATAATAATAATTATATTCGTTTATTGAGAAAGATTGGCACACTGCAGTCAGGTACAAAGTCATAGAGTTTAGGTAATTTTAAATAATTAAACTGTAACTTTTGAGGAAAGCACTTGCCACTTCTTCCATCACATGTAGCACTTAAAGATATATCAAACTGCTACAGTGTGCAAGTAAATAATTAAGAGCAAAGCTAAGCACTTGTAGTAAATTCTATTGAAGTGTCACAGTAGAAGTTATGGAAGTTTGGACAGGAAAGAGGGTGATAGCCAATGTGCTTAAAGAGATAGATGATTAATTAGTCACATCCACTCAGGTTGCCAGAAAACTTCCAAAGCACTAAGCTGATTCAAAAATGTTATGCAACTGGTGAGTATTCACTCACAGAGACCAATATCACCATCTGGCATACGTTATTTCCTCTATGGTAGACCAAGCACCTAACATTAAAAATCCTGATCATTGTGCATTTAGGTGCTACAAGCAGTGGCATAGCTAGGATTTTACCATAGAGAGTGCATACTGCGTAACTGTAGTCTGCAGGGGACCAATAGGCGGGCCTATGGGGCGATCTCCGGAGACATAGAATTTTAAACAATCATGGAATCAACTTTCTTGGTAGGGTCTACTACTTTTACCAAAAGATCTTAAGAGTCTTTGCTTGCTTTTACTTTCTTATTTTAACAGATTCACAGTTTAATGTTTAAGGCTTAAATAAAATGCATCAGCAATGCTTCATGAAGTGAGATTACTGTTAGGCTACTTAAAAAGGAAAGCAACAGCAACTGCTATTCTCAATTTATAAGTTCATTTCCATTAGTTGAGTCTTAGTTTCCCTGGTTCAAGAGAGCTTTAGCCATTGATTTTTTCCAAAATCGATCATTAACTGGATGGGGAGATGGTTGAATGGCATGAAGATGAGTGGGGTGCGGGTTCGATACCCGCTAGCCCCAAAAGATTGACTCCGCCTACCACTCCCTAGGGATGACTGTAAAATGAGCAACAGGACAGATGGGTGCCTTTCAGGCTGCCATACAGTTCAATTTGACTCCTGTTAAACTTGTTACCATCTGTTACTACTATGTCATGTAATCTTACTGTGTACTTTAGAGAGTGACGCGGGGAGACAATCTTGTCCCCATCCCCGCCCCGCAAAAGGTAAGTCTTCCCCATCCCCACCCCATCCCCGCAAGTTTTGTCCCCATCCCCACCCCATCCCCGCAGGCTTTCTCCCCGTCCCCACCCCATCCCCGCAGGACAGCATCACATTCCCCGCAAAAAGTTTTCACCCATTAAAATTAAAAAACACCAATTTTAGCTTACAAAGCTATTTGTATTGCTGATTGCATTAATAAAACGTTATGCAAAAACCTATTATCTTATCGACAGTTTGCATTAACCACGCCCTTACCATTTCTGACTAGTAAGCTTCAAGAAAAAATCTCCTTCACAAGTTCTCAACTTCACCTGGACTGATTTGGGATTGTACTTGTATAGATCTCTTAAAATGACATGTTACTAGGCTACTATGTTAAAAAGTAATTCATCAGCATAGACAAGCTCGTAAAAGGGCTAAATATCACCTTTACTTTAACTGCAATATTACTTTAAGATATTCGGTCACTTTTTGTTTTGTTAGTAAAACGCAATGCTATTTTACAGAAATAAAATGCTATTTCAAAGTTCTAGTCCATTAAATTTTTATTCTTACCGTATTATCTTTGGCGCACATGTACACCACACTAATTGCTAAAGTGCATCTAAACTTACTTGTCAACTGAAGAAACGGTCTTGTGAGAAGAATTGAATTCTGGCATTGGTCAACCTTTCAAGGTAGGGTATGACCGCCGACTGATTTAACGTGCAATTTCAGCCAGCTAAATAATTCACGTTCGCAAATTACAGACACGCTAATAAAACGGTCAAATATAACTTTTAGTTTAACTACAATTACTTTTAAAACAAAATTCGGTCGCTTTTTGTTGTTTCAACAATAATTATTAGTTAAAAACAATTCCGTAGACAGGAAGTAGTTTACCATTGATATGATCCAATGATATCTATATTTAGACCTAAACATAGATATCGATGATACGAGTAAGTAGCGTCAAAAAGCGAATGGAACTGGAATTTTAAGTAAGTAAGTAGATGTATCTAGGGAAGTAAATAAATTACTGTATGGTAAATATAATTATAGGCAATATGCTGTATAAACCATAAAACTACAAGAGTTGCCATTACCGCTATTTTATCGCCGGTTCATTCCCCATTACCGCGGTATTGCCGCAATTGTTGTCCCCATTACCGCGGTATTGCCGCAATTGTTGTCCCCATTACCGCGGTATTACCGCAAATGTTGTCCCCATTACCGCGGGGTTTACCGCGGTTACCGCGGTTTCCCCGCGGGGAAATTCCCCATGTCACTCTCTAGTGTACTTGTCAGTTTGAATTAAATAAACGAATATTTAAAAAAACACTGATCATCCAATTTTTTTGAATGTAGGCCATGGATAATCCCTGCATGTTGCCATCAGTCAATCTTGAGCATAAATAAGTTTCAAGAATTTTCATGGATGAGAAGGTACGCTCTGTAGTTGCCGTTGTAAAAAGTACATCAAATATGGAGATCGCTAATGTGTGGACAAATCTATTTGTCTCACGCCGCTATTGCCTGCAAACAGTCAGCAGTTCTTTCCACCTCTGGCACGTTATCCCAACGTGATTTCCATCTCATAAAGTCGTCTTTTACATCTTCGAGGTCTGAGCTGGGTTCAAGGATTACAAATTTTGACTGCATCAGTGACAGATACGTAGTAACAGCTTCCGCGACACTCTCAACCTGGTTGTTGTGTATGAATGCCTGGAGTTGCATGGCTGCATTTTGATGATTGATAAATCTTTCAATCAATCAATCAATCAATCAATCAATCCTTGTATTGTTTCCACAGAATAGTTTACAAGTTGTGATCATTAATTACCGAGCATAAGTTTGGAAATTTAAAACAGACAGATCACATGATTATCTTATTAACTTTTGAGGGAAACAATCGGGTACCCAGAAGGGACTGAAGTCCCGCTAAGTTAGGGATACCCGTGTACCATGTTAGTAGAGGGATGACGGTTGAGTATACACAAATAGCATTGTCAGAAAAAAGAAATAAGAATAACTAGCTTAACTAACAACACTTTCACGTTCACCTGCATCATAATAATAATAATAATAATAATAAGACGATTTCTATAGCGCCGTAGCACAGCCGAGGCCGAAGGAAAGGGCGCCGTACATGAGTTCAACAAATCAATCACAGTCAGCGGCGCCGCCAGGATTTTAATTGTGTACGCACAATAGGCAGGAGAGCACACATAGGCCGGAGCCCGGGGAAGAAAGTATGCGGGGTAGGATGAACGAGCGCCGATAGGGGAGGGGTTTGGAGAGGGGATGTGGCTCCTCCCCACTTGAAACTTTTTAATTTCCACACTGTAATGGTAGCATTTTGAGCAGTCATCTGAAAAAATTGCTCTATAATTTTAGTGCTGGTAGGAACCAGCTGTCACTCGTAGGCGTCGTAGCTAAGATGTAGTTTGAGTCGTGTTTGAGTTTGACTGCGGACAATAATAGCAAACCAGACATTTATTTAAATTAATATATAAACTAGAAAATACGTTCAATTTAATTTTCAAGAACGCCATAAGCCTTTAAGTAAGCATACTGCTGACCAGACACAATTAGCAGAAATAGTTTGCAGACGGTACAAAAACCAAGCAAAAAGGATTCAACTACCGAATCGTGAGGCCATGTGGTAATGATGTAGTTTTACTAAATGTAAATCTTCAAAAATTTCTCAGCGCCCACAAAAGTCACGTCAGGGAGACCAGCCTATTTATCGGCGCTATATCAAATCAAGTCCGCAATTGCCAAAGTCCTCTGTTCGTTCCGGTGCCAGGTCAAAATTCTGGGAGGTCAAGCCGAGGAGCCAGCATGATGCTACGGTGGTAATCGGGGATGATGGTGGTCGTGTGGTGGCGCAGGAGTAGAATCAGGATAGGATAGCTTGAAGAGTTCGGTCTTCAGTCGTGAGTGGAAAGCAGAAATGGAGAGTGCAAACGGAGGAAAGGTTGAGTTAAGAGGAGAGATAGAAGGATGAGCAAACTGGCACAGGTCTTTTAGGAGTCCGTTCCAAAGAGTTGGTGCAGCATAGACTTATAAGGAACGGTTGCAGATTTCAGAGAGGATGAGACTGGAGGCCGAGATAGTGAACGGTATGATGATGAGCAAGTAGACCCGGGCAGTTGGACGGTGAATAGCTGGCAAATGTAAGAGGGTTTAGACGTTTGAAGGGCATTGTAGGTAAGATATACTATTTTGTAATGGATGTGCTGAGGGACTTTAAGCCAATGAAGTGATTTCAAAACAGGGGTTATGTGGTGGTGTTTGGGAGTTTTGATGACTGCGCGGGCGAAAGTATTATGAACTGTTTGCAGGCATTTCATTTGAGAAGAGTGGATGTTGTAAAAAGAGTGGGCTACAGTCGTTGAGTTTGGAATGAACAGTTGAAGTGGCTATCGTGCACGCGGTCTTGTAGTCAAGTCGTGGGCGCAATCTTCGACGGTCACGAATGTGTATATAGCAGGTGCGACATAGCTGGGTGATGTGGTCGAAAAAGGCAAGGTTCTTTACCGTTCTTATCGAAGATGATTCCAAAATTGCGAACAGGAGAAGAGTATAGATACAGGAGTAGTGAGATCTGTTGGACAAAAATTTAATAATGTCGGGAAGAGAGGCTAGTTTGTTTAGTTGATCGCGGAGGCCAGTAATGAGGAATTCTGTTTTGAAGGGTTAAGGGTTAGTGGTCATCCTGGCTGAAATCTGGGTGATGGTGTTGCGTAAGTGATTTAGCGCATCTGCTGCACAAGAAGGGAGTGAGGGAGAAAGATATGAAGAGTTGTGCGTCGTCGGCATAGAGGTAGCAGAGGACGAGGGAATGAGTTTGCTGTAAAGAATAAACAGCAGAGGACAAAGAATAGAACCTTCAGGCAAACCGCAGATGAGGGTGTGCGGATTAAATGAGAGACCAGCGGTATTGACACTGAAAGAGCGTGAGGAAATTACGTATTAGATATAATAAACCAATGGATGGTGCTAGACTGTTAGTTTACCTAATATTAAAACTAGCACCTAAGTTATTATAATTTTGTAACTTAATAATATTTCACTTTTTTCATATGCAATTTTTCATTTCTTAGCCTGTCAGCGCTGTACGCACTTGCATAAGTGCGTAACGCTAGCGGCGCCCCTGATCACAGTCATATGATTGTTTAAACAGATAGGTCTTGAGCTTTGATTTAAATGTCTCTCATAATAACCATCCAAGAAACGAATATAAACTGTTCTCTATCATCAGATGGCAACTCCTTGACATTGTTCTCAAAATTTAATGAGATTCTATTACAAATCTCACTGCATCAGAAAGAGTACAGCAGAATATGTGACGGGGGGCATATGCACCTTACTCACCTTGTATGGCTACAAGCATAATTTTTTATAGTGTTTATAGAGGGACTAATATAGAAGATAATCTGATCTAGTTCCATTTGAATATTTTTCCAGAAAATATTTTTAAAAGCACTTTAAAATGTGCATAATTGGGCTAAGTTTGGGCTTGTTTTGGTAAGCTATGTTACCAATGTGCAAGAGGCACTTGTTTTGGTCAAACTTTGGGATTTTGGTCAAACTTTGGGATCATAAACCTGCGTATAAATGCTTATTTCTGTTAAATAAATAAAAAATATTGTTTGTTAATGTAAAAGATTCTGTAAGGAAATGTTTTAACCCTTTAACGACGAGCTGCCTATGGTTTCCCATACATTTTAGTACACGCTAGTCCTTAAAGGGTTAACAGTTGACTGCAGGTTTCAAAATCAATAACACTGAACATTTGACTTTTATACTTAGTATATAATTTTCTCTGTTATCGTGCATAACTTATATTGCACTTTTCAGTTTTACCTTAATATCTGCCACAGATCGGTTTTTACTAACTGTGTGGCATTGGCTGATGATAGTACTGGCACTGTCTCAGTTTATTTGTGATAGTTCACAGCTATTAAGAGGAAGCTAGGAGAGATAGGCTATTAAGGCAGGTTAACTTTCAGTGGTTTAATACAGACTAAATAAATGTCTTCTGAACCCCTTAAAACCCTTGTTATGTTATCGTCAACTACAAATTTAGCTTGATATAATGGTTAAAATACAAACTCTTCCAAACATATGGATTTTGCCAGGATAAAACTGTGAAATCAAACTCAATATTGTATTAAGAAAAAAATTCTAAGACTGCACAGTGAAGTAGACGATAGTTTCACAATAATCAAGAACAGAACACAATTCAAACATAATTTAACTGTACACAATTAAGGTATGACTCACCGGATCCAGCATAAAACTGTTGACACCATAACCAACTGAAAGAACAACCATTGTGGCACTGCCATACAAGGCATAACCAGCAGCAACAACCTTTCGTCCTGGCTGCAATGCATCACTCACAGAAGCAGGACCTTCAGAAACCTAGTTAAAACACAGTGACAAATTCCAATGCATAAAAAGGTAAAGGGAACAAATGAAGATATTACACATACACATTTTGAAAAATTTATATATACATTGTTAGTTAGCCAATAGCCACGCAAAAGTGCACCGAGTTTAAGAACTTGATGTTTATGCGTAACTGTCTGGCAGGTTGTGCTCCATCTTACCCAAAGGCTCTTTGCACTTAAATATCTTCCTTCCCCCCATTGCAGATTTCTCCGCTTTGCGACTTGGTTGTTCCACTGGCCCAAACTTCCACGGTCCAACACAGAAGTTTTGCTGTGGTCGGTCTATCCTCCTGGAACAAGCCTTTCTTTGCCTCTTTCCACAAACGTTTGAAGACCATTTTCTTCGATCATGGTTTATTGTGTTAGGTCGGGAGCGCCTCTGATGCATCTCTCTCATGAAGTGGTGCAGTATAAATTTGCAATTACCATTACTGTGTATATATATATACCTTCTGATTGTTTGCAAGTATTCACATACATACACAAGTACAGCCTTATGCGGATTTACATCAGACAACAACCTGCCACTCACTGGTAGAATGCTGTCTGGCATCAATGATATGGGTGAACCCAGAGTGACTGGGCTCCCCAAAGACACAACAGGATCTAACAATGTGAGCTGGTCACCTAAGCCACAGCAAAGATTGGCACAATATCCATTATCAAAAATGCATTTATAAGAAAATTTTTGAAATCAGAGCGACCCCTAAAGTTACTAGGATTGATTCAATTTTTGGCAGAGTTCTTCTGTATGCATAGTGAAATAAAGGCAGTCTTGTTGAAAGAGGTTTGGGAGACTCTGAAAATTTCCCATACGAATGTGGACCACCCTAGTATCAATAGAGCCGATGAACCTGACCAGCAAGTAATATGAGGACAACAAGGACGTTGTCATAAAGAACTATATGGATAACCTGAGGATACGCAACCACAGTGGCTAGATTCAACACCTATCCAGTAACCATTCCCAAACAGGTTTCATTGCCTTCATTTAGCCACAGAAGAGCGGCATTAATGGCATTCAACTGACACAGGCAGAGGAAGAATGGACAAATAACCAAGTAACTGAGGTTTCGTTACAGATCCAATGGCCAGCGCTCATCTATACGCATATGAATGATCAGACTGACAGAGAAACCACATTGGCGGCGGGCGCATCACATCCTGGAAGATCAGTGGGGTCACGCTTACAGATACCGTGGAAGGCAACAAGGACACACTTATAGACCTCATTCGGACCATGAACTGCTGAAAATCAGTATATCATCCAGATATGCATCACCAGAAGCATTAAATCCATACAACAACTTTCAAACCAAAGGAGAAGTTGCTGGAGCATGCCTGAGTCCAAAATGCATGCATTTCCATTGTCTATGTGGCATCACAATCCTTCTAAGTGGAAGAGACTACTTAGCTAAGGAATTTGTCTAAATCCCTTAATCATGTTCTGTTTGGCAAGGAATGCCTTGCATAAGAAACAGATTTATAAGGAACTGTGATGGAATTTAAATTCAGGAAGTCTGTACACAGTCCAACTGACCTTTCCTGTTTCCATACGACCATTAAGAGGGCAGCCCATGAAACTTCAGATTCCTTGACTTAAGAAGTTCTTTGATTTTCTGAGTTACTTTCTCAAGTTTCTCAGAATATAATTGATAAGCTGTTTGGCACACCAGTCACATTCCAAGTACCACGTCAATGTGATGTGAAATCAATCACCTTTCCTAGCTCGTAACTAAACATCTACCGGTAATCAAAAGAACGCAATAAGTCTGTCAATTCATAAGTCTGCACTGAATCCTTAGTATGACTGACATGTCAGCTTCAAGGTCCATTTACAGTCGCTGTAAGGCTGAAATACCGGCTTCAGGCTCGATATTTTACCTGCATCTCCTAAGGCCAATACACAAATTATGCAATATATACAAAAGGAATCATTTACCATTATTAACTCGTTCATGCCAGTGGGGCAAAACTGCGATATTGAAAACTTTCCAAAATACAGTAGTGGCATCAAAAAGGTAAAGGTACTTTATGTTAAAATAAGCTCCTGTTATTATTATTAATATTGTAGCTGCAACCCTGGTTTCATATCCAGCAAAATCCTTTCTAGCCTCGAAGTTAATGCAAGAAAGGAGACAAGGGGCTCGACTGACTTCAAAGGGAAGATGAGAATTGGGATGCTGAATATTTGCACTCTTTATAATCTGGCATGGCTAGACTAACAGCTGAGCTGGAGGCCTTCAGGATGTGTTATGGCTTGACATGGGACAGACAACCATCTGAATGTATAGCATACTCTTGTCTGGTCCCCAGAACGTAACATCAGACAAGGGAGATAGGTCATACCCTTAGAAGAGAGGCCTCAAGTGCACCACTGACCACCTGTCAGGATGGGTGGCAGGTTCGGCAATGGCACGTTGTTGGTTGGTGTCTTTAGCCATTGATTTGGCTTACTTGCCTATCATAGGCGCCGACTTTTAGTAAAAGGTACTGGGGCAAGAATTTCGTTCCCATGATTCCGTGATCGGACGATCCCTTCGCCTATCCTGCTCAAGGGCTGTTTTATCCTATAGGCACTGTTCCTAGGGCCTACAAACCTTTCAGGGGCCTACGAATGTCTGAAAATGATATATTGAAAAATGATTGAATTTGACTCGAAAATGAAAAAGGAGATTTCAATTTCTAAATTAATATTTTTGTAACTGTACTGAAACAGTTTAACTTTAAGATAGGTCTATTAACTTAAAGTTAAGTTGAATTGTGCAACAGCCTAGACTTTGTGAACTTTACAGCTCTTTGCATTAGCAAAATCACTTATATTACAGGGGTGTCAAAGAGCCGGCCCAAGGGCAATTTCTGGCCCACAGATGAGTTATTTTTGGACCTCGGAAAATTGCCTAAAGACTACGCAATTTGAGAATAAAGATTAAATTTGTCATTTTTAGCGCTTTCGTGAGTTTTATTTGATGTTTGTACTGATAATGAAAGTCAAAATTAAGATTTTTAAACCTAATTTGATTGTTTGTATGGTAAAAAAACCAACCGCACCGTTTAAGATTTAGTTTTGCAAAAATTTTCTATGGACGGGCTCACCGAGCTCCCTCCCAGACCCTACCCCATTTTGCTCAGGTGCCGTCGGCACCCTGTCCCGCCACTTGCTGGAAAAGTATTGCCACTGGCTCGCCATTAAAAACATCAATTTCAGAGCTGGCAGTTGAGTTGGGGCCTATGAAAGCAAGAGTGCCTAGGGTCTACGACGATCTTAAAAACGACCCTGTCCTGCCCTGTCTTCCCTCTCCCGAGTCCCCCTTTCCTTCAGACCTTTCAACTGGACCAACTATGCAACATGCAGTGCTTCCTCTTTGCTCAATCATAGCCTAAAGACGAGCAAACAACAACCATGAGTTTTACTTACAAAAAAAGTTCAGTTTTCTGTAACTACTATCTAATACTAACAAACTACTTTCACTAACAAATCTCATGTTATCGCAGTTAGGCTACAGATATACCCATAAAGTTTGCCAGTTAAGACACTTGAGTTACAGTCTTACTTCAACTTCATGGCGAATGTATTTTGCCAAACAGTGCACAGTTAGCCACGGATAGTCGTGAGTCATTTATTATTGAATGGTCGCTTACCAGTATTTGCATGGGCAAGTCCATCGCTTTCAGGTACTGTGTAAGCAGTACCACTATAGTACCAGAGGCCGCTACAGCCGCTTCATTGAGATGTGACAGTTTCACCGGCAGTGGCAGCGGAAGCAGCGGCGGCACAGTCTCTACTTCTAAGCGTGAACGTTTCACAACAAACTTATCCATTGCAATTACAATTGTAAGTCACTAGTTAGTAACCTTTAAGACTGTAACCATCAGTAATTCAAATCTTACAGATTTGTAAACACTTATAAACACCAAGCTTTCAGAGAGTGGCGTACCGATCCGTTTTCGCGCTACCCAATAATTTTCCGATAGGTCTACGTTCAACTGAGCTTCCCTAACTTTGCTGTTCTGTCTATCTTAACGTATGTAAGTATGGAGGGACGGAGGGGTTAGAGAGACAGATAGCATTGGCATGCCATGCAAGATTGACCTTAAATTGACCCTCACAGTCCTCACTGCGATGGAGCGCAGCCTCTCAGGATGTATAGCTAAACGTTCCCAAGTGCAACCGATCGAGTCATCCCCATACCAAACGTATGCACAGTGAATCATTCATTCATTCACCCTCGATATGATACTCTAGCCAGCAGCGCTCAGACAGATGAAACATGTCCATCAACGAATTATCACACATGCGGCCTGCCATTTTCTAAGGGTCTCTGGTATGTAGGCATATCAAATTTCTAATGCAGGCTGAAGTTAAACCCGAGTCACACAGCGTTTTATAAGCGGCTTTTGATATGGCATTTTTCTGAATATGGAGGCCGCAGAGGCGCTCCTTGTTCTTTAACTAAAAATGAATAAGTTTTATTAAGCATTTTGAATTTTCAATGGCCAAAAAGTACTGGGGCGAAACTATACTCTCGCCCCAGAACCTTGGCGAGTACTGGGGCGAAAGTCCCTGTTGCCCCTGTGGAGTCGGCGCCTATGTTGCCTATGCACAACCAACTCCCTTCAAGATGCCTTGAACTTTCCTTTGAATCTTCTTTCATAGAAGTGACCTCATATATTTTTACATCGTATCATATCTAACAAAATTGTAGAGCGCCTCTTGCAGCATAGACTATTCAGAGGCGCTTTCAGCGCGGAAACCCCGGGGAAAAGAAACACCTTAAGAGAGCGAGAGGTTGCGTGAGAAATTCCAGACAAGAGCTTAGCCCGTAGAAGAGGAGGGAGGCCATTCCAAGTGGAGAGACCTGTCACAGCAAATGCCCAGCATTGAGCCAAGGCAGACCTAACACGAGGGACAAAGAGTTCCAGATGGTCAGTAGAGCGCAAAGAGCGAGCAGATGTTGCAGAGAGAGGCTTATGCATATAGTTCGAGAGATATTTTGGTGCAAGGCCAAGTTAAGATCTGGAGACCAGGAGGAGGATCTTATAATGGATACGTGAGGTGATTGGGAGCCAGTGTAGCACTTCAGCCATATAAGTTGAAATATAGGAAAACCATGAATGGCGTGCTATTAGCCTAGCAGCGGTGTTTAAGATTGACTGGAGGGGGGAGAGTCGCAACTTGGGGAGACCCATGAGGAGTGAGTTGCAGAAATCAACACGAGAGCATATGAATGCATGCACAATGGTGGTAAAGACAGCGGGAGCGACTGATTGTCTGATGGCTCTCAGTCGTCTCAAATGAAAAAAGCATGAGCGAGTCAAATTCGAGATGTGCACAGTGAAGGTAAGAGAGGAGTCGAGGGTGATATCCAAATCTCGATTACTGGAAGAGTAACTAAAAGAGGAAAACTTATCAGTCAGCAGTGGGAGGTCAAGTTTAAGCAACTGTTGCCTGGTCCCAAACCAAATCAGTTGAGTTTTAGCTGATGACATCCAAAGGTGTAAATCACGGGCAAGTGCATCAACTGAGGAGACCAATGAGAGTTGATCAGCTGGTGAGCCATGCACGAATGCTTGAGCATCATCCGCATATAGGTGACCAATCGCAGTGTGTTTTTCGAATAATAGGGAGATGTCAGCCGTGTAAAGGATGTAGAGGATAGGTCCGAGCACTGATCCCTGAGGTAAGCCAAATCTAACCCTGACCCATTGGGATCTGGAGTCACCAATGACAACCATCTGAGAGCGGTCTGAGAGGTACGATTTAAACCAAAGAAGAGGGATATCGGATATACCACAGGATAGCTGCAAGATGTGGAGCAGGATCTCGTGGTCGACCATGTCAAAGGCTGAGGATTGAGGAAACGTCAAATAGAGCCACAAGTGAGAGATGACCTTGGTCAAAGGCCATTTATATGTCGGACAAGAGAGGTAAAAGAGCAGTTTCAGTGGAATGGTGGCCCCTGAAGCCAGATTGCGTCGGAGGCTTGCTCGAGGTAGGGAAGGAACTGGAAGGAGACAAGTCTCTCAAGGGTTTTAGAAAGAAAAGAGAGATGGAAGATAGGCCGGTAATTCTGACAAGTATTTGGATCCAGGTTAGGTTTTTTTTACAGTGGGGAACACAATGGATTGTTTTCATGAAGCCAGAAGGTGGCCCTCAGTAAGGGATCCATTAATAGATACACAAGAAATGGAGCTGGATCATCTAGAACGTTAACCAAAATAAATGGGGGAAGTGGGTCTAGTTCGCTAGATTTATGATTAGCCTAGATGACTTAATCACACGACAAAGTTCATTTTCAAGGATCGGGTGAAAACCATCAAAATTGGATTCCGTGCAAGAGTACTGTGGAGGAGGCGCATCAGCAGTTGATGTAACGAAGATTGCTGATCTTCTGCGTCAGCATCCGAAGAAAGTCTTCTGCAGAAAAGGTCGGACGGCTAGGCGAGCGAGAGGTATGTCCCAGCAGACCGGAAATCGATAACCAGAGTCTTTTTGGGTTGTCTTTATGTTGAGAGACAAGATTCTCCCAGTGGTCTGACTCCTTCTGGTGGTAGAGGAGGTGTAGAGACCGTAGTTGGGCTATCCACTCCCGACGATCGGTAGGATCACGAGAGCGGCAATAGCGTCTTTCAGCGCAATAAGCGCGACGGCGAGATTGTCGACAGTCGGCATCGAACCAAACAGCATTTGGTCTGTGTCGGGTGTGGATTTTACGTAGCGGTAGCATCCTGTTTAGAAGCTGAGTCATCGTAGAAGAGTAGAGGTCAAACAGGTCATCAAAGGAGGAAGCGTCGAGTTCTGATGACAGCCTTGAGTCGCAAATGGCGTTTCTGAAGGCATTGTAGTCGAGAGACTTCCATCCGCGCACCATACGTAGAAGAGGCAGGGAATGCAATGACGGAAGAATGAAGTCGACGAGCGAGCGGTCGGAGACGGTTGGTGGATGCACTTGGAGATCATGTACGGCGGTGTCATCAGAAGTAGTGATCAAGTCCAGAATGCCACTACATTTGTGGGTGGTTTCCCTGACATGTTATCTATGCCATGGTATATAACTCAAATTTCCAAAGCATGGTAATCGAGCAAACACCATTGCAGCAATTAATTTAATGCTTCTTCACCTTCATCGTCTCTTGCAAAATGTGATTTAAACAAGTTTTTTCTTTGAAAAACTGTAGTGCAATGTAATTAGTTGTGTAAAACATATAGCAATAAATACCTGTAACATCACACATTCGTTACCATCACAACCCTTCCGAAGGAAGAGCCGAGGATTCAACGACACAATCTCTAGCGTCCATAAATCCTGACTGTCCACAACATCAATCGACTTTGGATAAACAGGCAGCAATGAAGAAACGAAGCATCTTTTAAATAATACAAGTTCCGTTTCATTCTTACCTTCCTGTAGATGGCAAATATCGTTCCAATTGAAACAAGACAGTCAATATTTGAAGAACCATCAAGCGGATCGAAGCAGACAATGTATTTTCCCTTAATCCATGAAACCAGAAAATCACAAATGTTACTTGCAAAGTGCTGAATTTCATGCAACAAATTCATCATGATTAACGTTGAGAGCTGTAGTGCATTAAACTGAAATCAAAGAAGAGCAGTTAGGTGTGGTCATCTGTTGTATTTTCATCACAAAGTCAGTATTTGTATTTAAGAGTGTCACACAAAGTTTGACCTAGCTGCAACGCAACTAATATATTATGAATTCTGGACCAGCAGCCCTGTTGACAGTTTCTGTTGTTCTGCCAAAAACTTGCAGCTTGAAATTGACAGTGTATGATACACATTATGAGCAGTAACTCACATTAAATTTACAAAACCAGTAAATTACTACCTCAAACTATGTATCTGGATGGGCAGAGGGCAAAAAGTTGCATTGCCATCTAGGTGCAGACTTTAAAATATCTCCAGATCTCAAACCAAGCACTTGCAGTTAAAGTATGTCATCCAGTAACTAATGAAGGTGAATTTTAGATTTCCAAAGGACAGGTAAAAATCTGCATGATGCCGCATCATTAACATCCAAGACTCACTAGTTTAGAGTTTAAAGGAAAAATTCAAGCGCTGCTGGCTATGCAATTATTACCATGACGATGAGGTTCAGCAATGATCTGAGCCAGAGATTCTCATTGTAAAACTATGAAAAAATATCAGATGCTGACGAACATATCACATCGGAGAGCAAAATAATTCTTCTCGTAAAATGTTTTGACCAGCCTTTATTGGAGGTTGGAAAAAATATTGACTGACGTCATTGCTTGTTCATTTTCATCATCATTTGAAAAGTTCTATAAATCCTTAGTATGAATGTTACTTACAGTACTGTTGGTCCTGCCATCCATAAATACACAAATCCTTCAAAATTAACTCACCATCTGACAGTAAATCATTGAAACTGATATGGTTAATATCGTCATTGTGCTTCATCACAGTTGTAAAACACAATCACAAAACAAAATGAAACTTTCCTGCCTAACATCAGTGCAGCCATCCCTTGTGTGTAGATCATTGATTGCCCTAATTAATTCTGCACAGACTTACACATGATGACCTCTGGTTCCCTAACGTCAACTGCTTTACTAAATACACCTATAATGTCGCAATTATGTGCCTGTGCCTGTATGGACGTTTTCTGACGTCACACTTTTGCACCTGAGGCAAGTAATGGGTTAATAACGCTTTAAAATTAATAAATCACTGTTTCAACTGCAACCAATAAGTTTATGAAGCTGCTATATCTAAAGAAGCAAGTTCATATAAACAAATACAAGATATATATATATATATATATTTGTTCAGAATTTTATTTAAACATATTCTATGTTTTGACTGTCACATAATTGATGAGCATTACCTAATAATTAGAAGGTTCTACAAAATGTTTGGTACTTCCTGGTCAAGCAAAACCACCTCCTGCAGAATGCTTTGTTGTTCATTTAAGATTATAACAACAAATAAAAATCAACACCTGTTTGTCAACATCAACTTCTACAGCATTTTCATTTTCTTCAGACACCAGAAGACAAGTTGTAAACGATGCCTTGAGCATGTTGACAAAAAGATCATTGGCAAGAACATCAAGTTTCTTTACCTCTTCTCCTTGCACATTAATATTACCAGCTATGCCAAACCTAGTCAGTGACAAACAAAAGAAAGCTACTTTGTACATGTATATGTTAACTGCACAGATACATCAATTTGATGTAATGCAATCTATATTGCCAACATTTCTCAGTGCCCTTATGTTATGTCCTGCTGACCAGATCTAACATCTCACATGGAGCTGTGAGCAAGAATGGATGGGCGGACATTAGGGTTACCATCGGTATGGACAACTTAGTTTCGACACCCGTTAAATTTGGTGTTCCACAGGACAGTTTTCAGGCTGCTCATGTATATCCTTATACAGCTGACCTGACCAAGATCATTTCCAGTCATGGAGTTCCAGTCATGGAGTTCGGGTTTATCAGTATGCTAATAACATTCAGTTGTACTTAACATGTCACCCGTCTTGTGTCCAAGATGCAGGCAATCGTTTTGAAAGATCAGGCCTGGATATCTTCAAATCGGCTCAGGCTTTACCCAGGAAAGACAAAGTTTATATCAATAGGAATAAGACAGGCACGACGATTGCTAAATAACCTTTAACCGTTTTTGCAAAAATACACAGTCAAAAGGCTTATACTGAATCTAACCGAAGTTATCAGCAGGCTGCAAAACATAGAAACTAAATGAACTGTCTAAGGGGTCGTCCATTAATTATGTCAACAAATTTTAGGCAGTTTTTTACCCCTCCCCTTGTCACCAACTGTCAAACATTAAAAGACCCCCTAAAAAATTATGTCAACAATCCCAGAACCCGCCCCCTCTACAAAAAGAAACACAATGGCTCAATACATGTAGAATCACTGTTAGCTTTTTTACACTAAAAATGCAATCTCGAATTTTGAAATTTATGAGTTTAGTTCATTATCAGCTTTTTAGTAGTATTAAGTATTAAATAATGTATACATTTCTAGCATTACTTAATGTTTAAACTACCATTTTGAAAGGTCTGTGTTGATTCATTGGAAAAAAATTTTGACGTCAAATTGTACCGAGCCCCCCTACCCCCTTGTCAACAACTGTCAAACTTTTCCAAACCCTCCCCCTATTTTTTTGACATAATTAATGGACGACCCCTTACGACACTCTTCTGTGGCAAAAAATTTAGTCCAAGTACATTCATAATCTGCTTTCCTCTTCTAAAGATTGCCTTAAATAACTTTACATTTGCATTTTGCATATTTCTTATTCTTGTCTTTTGCATTTGTTCAAGGTGCATATTTATAACACCATCCTAAAGTATTGAAACTACTATTGTGCTCGGAGATCTTGTGAACTACTTCAAGGACACATGGATATACCTGATCGAACGAGGACAGTGATTCTATTTCTGTACATGAACTGTGGAATTGTTATGATGTAACTCTTAATGATCTTCTGGACCCGTATGCATGTCCATATCGTAGCCTAGTCGCCAACTAGTGCTCAGGGATGGGCAGTAATTTAATTGATGTAATTGAAATTACGTAATTTGAATTACAATTGTAATTGGTAATTTGTAATTTGTTGCTCTGGATCAATGTAATTTGTAATTTGTAATTGAATTACATTTTTTCATGTAATTTGTAATTTCAAATTACATCTGTAAAATCAAATTACTTTGAAAAGAAAACTAGAACCAGAGACTCCACAACCAGAGCAGTTTTGATTACATCTTTTCCTTATCTTGATCACCATCACTAATTCACTATACTATAGTATAGTATCTCTGGAATGAACGATAGCAACACTGAACTCTGAATGCTTTCACAAAATTGGAGCTATTGTCAGAAATGGTATAGCTACAAGTTTGTCATGTGTCAGACCGAGCTCATAATGTATTACATAGATGAGTTGCGCTACCCCATCACAGGTGTGTGATTAAACAAAACGTCTGCATGCTAAGGCAACTGAGCGTTGCTCAAATGTACATGCATAGATCCAGTGAAGTTTTTCTTGCAGTATATCATAGATGACAGCAAGGAACTAATGACACTTCATAGCTATGCAACTGTAAAGATATTATTTATACAATTTAATTCTGCACTTCCTTCATCTGCGCTGGCTCACAAGCTCATTATAGTTTTGCAAGCATGACTGTAAGGTCAAACAGATGCCGATTATCGGATACCTTGTTCGAACAGGTGCTACATCTTGGAGAAAATTAAATAAGCAGTTTCAAACAGTGTAGTACAAATGAACAGTAGAAATGAAGCATGTGTTTCCTGACTGAATTTCTTGATCCCAACTATGCATGTAATTTGTAATTTGATGTAATTGAAATTACGTAATTTGTAATTTGTAATTTCCAACAAATTTCTAAAGTAATTTGTAATTTGTAATTCAATTACATTTTCTCAAGTAATTTGTAATTTGTAATTCAATTACATTTCACTGTGTAATTTGCCCATCCCTGCTAGTGCTTAGTAGTAGCGACTAGTTAGTTACCGACTAAGAGTTTACGACAATCGATATGCACGAGGTCTTCTTAATGGACCGACTAATTAGTCAGCAACTACGATAATCATGACCCTGGGTTTCCCCAATATGTATGTGGTTAAAGTTATCGCACATGCACAAAAGGTATAAAAGACGGTTGACCGGGTGCAGAAATAAACAAGAGATTGAAAGACGGTCGCAAACTTATTCATATTTAATTCAAGTAAAATTAAAAGAAAAAGGCGCAGGCTAAGGTAACCATTAAAGTTTTGCAATAAAGGCAAAGTAAGAAGATGGCACGTTAAGGACGTTTAAGTAAGTAAGTAAGTATATTCTTTATTAACCAATTGCTAATCGCACTTTGGTGTACAGTTAAAAAGTATAAAGTATCCTGACAATAAACGTTTTTCGCATCAAGTAAGTTAGTGACAATATCCTTAATAAACCAAACGCCATTCACACCTTGGTGCACAATCATTATAGTTCTGCATATATCTAAGAAAGTCAGCCAATCTTGATCAGACCTTATATATCATCCTAGTGATGAAAGTTTTATGCATCAAATTATCTGCGGGAGGAATGATACGGTCATGAGCCCGGAGGCGGAGGGAATACTTAGAAGTTCTACTTGGGGGAAGCAATTCATGTAACACATGCCCATAATCCACCAGGATCGATGGAAAAAGGCGGGAATCAGCCTTTACGCATAGCTGCTCAAAAGACAGGGAATCTCCAGGAAGATAGTGATAACGGATCAAGCGACGCATCAAGACTTCAAACTTGTCATTGTCACGCTGTCCCACGAAACCCCACCAGGCCAAGGTAGTGGCTCGCACAACGTCATACAGATGTAGACCATGCAGGCCATGGGCGACCAAAGTTCGCAAAGCGTAAAAAGATTGACAGGCCTGACAGCAAAGTCGTTGCATATATGATTATTAAATCTTAAATCATCAGAAATGGTTACTCCCAAGATCATCATACTGGTAACCCTAGCTAGACATGTTTTAAAGTTTGTTTTGATGTAAGAACAGACGCATTAGTAACAAGAACGACAAGCTGGTAAAACCGTAGTTTACGTTGCTAAATTACTTTATACTGTCAGTTTAAAATGGAAGCTGGATTCATGAAAATAATTGTTTGCCATTACATGGCAGGTGGATTGATGAAACTAATTCTTTTCTTAAATAGAAGCTGGCTGGATGGAAAATGAACAGCCATCATCTTCCTTTCCTTGCCAGGTTTGTAAAGACTGTACTGTGTGTACCTCCTACTTCCACTCCATGCGAACGTCTGTTTAGTTCATCTGGATATATTTTGAACAACACTAGAACCTCTCAGCTTCCTGAAAATGTGACTGCACTGGTTTGCCTGCATGAGTGGCTAGGATAAACTTACTATTTGCAACTTTAATTTTAACATGTGGAATGATTGAAGTGTTCTGTACAGAGGCAGATAGAAAGTACTTGACTATTGCATACATTTTCAGTTTGACAATCTGAAGTGTAGCAGGTGAAATGATTGAAAAATTTTGTAGCTAGAAGGTAATTACTATTAACTACATTTTTCAGTTTGACAATTTCAACTTTAACATGTCAAATGATTGGATTTTTTCAGAAAGAGAGTAGTAACTGACTCGGTGTATACAGTCTAAACAGTTTTTCACGCTTTTTGTATTGTATTTGTTAATTTATATAGCGCCACCCTCAGCAGTGGCCATTCAGTAGCGCTCCCAGTGTGAGAAGTCCTAGAGAAGAAGTAACATGGACCAAATTAATCGAATTTAATCGATGAATCACGATTAAATTTTTGAGATTAATCTATTAAAATTATTTTAATCAGTACCAACCCTAGTAATTTCCAGAGTTGGATTGTCTCGAGACACTGTCTCGGTCTCGAGACGCCTCGAGACAGGTTTTTGATGTCTCGGTCTCGGTCTCGGACCCCACTGTCTCGGTCTCGAGATCATTTCTTGACTTTTGGAAACTGTCTCGAAGCGAAAGTCTTGTTCTCTTGTAGAAGCGGTCTCCAAAGTTCTCGCACAAACTGTATTTTGTTCGGAACTTCGTACAGTATTGCGCTATAAAATTGTCTTGTGCCGAACGGATAACTAGTTTATCGGAAGTGCCAAACAGACAGGAAGTTTAAAAAAAGCGGTGTTTCTGGTATTCAGATTTAAGAGTAGGCTATTGAAGAAAAAGCAGTCTCAAGTTTGCACTTTCAGTCCAGAATTTCCAAATATCTTAAAATGTCTCATAAAGAACCTGAAATAGTGAAATTGAAATTTGCATTCACGAAGTTTGAAATCAATGAAAAACAAAATATATGGCATGCCATTCGTCATTTGTGTAAAGCCAACATAAGAGAAACGCTTGGAACAACATCTAGTTTCTCAAGGTGAGTGATGTGACTTATGTCGCTAAATCGCTAATAGGCCTAGGGCCTATATGGAATTTTGTTGGTTTAAATTTTAAAATCATTTAGAAGATTTCAGAATGGCTGAAATATTTAATTTCTTTATAGTTTATAAAATTCAGGTGATCGGCTGATTTAAGTGACTTGACCCTTGTATTAGACTTCAAAAGTTGAGAAAAATTGTTTCGGGACTTGGGTCCAATGTGCATTTCACTCGTTTTGAACTGTCTCGAACTGTCTCGGACCTGGTGTCTCGTCTCGGTCTCGGTCTCAGACCACACTGTCTCGGTCTCGGTCTCGGTCTCGGACCCCACTGTCTCGGTCTCGAGTTTTATGTCTCGTATACAAGTCTGGTAATTTCTAAAATTTCCATTAAATTACATTGTATATTAAAGTACGAAATTCTGTAAGTGAACTATAATCACACACCAAGAAACAGAAATACCCTATGTCCTGTCAAGCATTCTCACAGGTCTAAGGTCTGAGTAGTAGTTGCCAATGTGGAGTCTGATATTGTCATTCTAGCTTGACAACTTACAGTATTTCATCCTGTCATGTATAATACAATTATACGAAATGTTTCCAAGACTGCCTCCGAGGTGCAAGTGAAGTAGCTTAATGAGTAGCAATTTTGGTAGTCCTAACGGTGAACAATATGCCGTGTGCAGATGAGGTGCTTTGTGTGTAAAGCATTTCCATATCTGAAGATGGTCTCAATGGGCTTCGAATATGAATATGTATAAAATGTGAATATGAGTACGTCTTCTAACTTGACAGACATAAGAGATATCCCATTAATGTTAGGGTTAACATTAATGGGCTTTATAAGGGGAAGGCAAGTGCGCATATTAAATCACGTTCATAAAATACGGGTTATGGATATTCAACTTTTGTAATTGGCTGTAAAGAAGTGCTTACAGATGAGCAATGCCCGCCCTTCGAACAGCGCTCGAGATGGCCTTGACTGCGGTCAATATAGCGTTCATCAGCTGCGTAAGGTCACCGGTGGCTGCAGGGTGTTTGCGCTGTTCGGCCAACAACCATCGCGTCAGGGTCATGCAATCAGTGTCAATTCCTTCAGACGACATCTTCAATATCTACGCCTACTACGCCTTTTCGACAGAAATACGGTCACTGGAAATCTTCGCAGTCAATACAAGGACGGCGCTCGTGTTTACCTCCCAAGGTGAAGGCTGTTCCAGAAAACAATTCATTTCAATAATTATTATTGTAGTTATTATTTTTACCTATATCGTACTTCAATCTTACTATTATTATTATTAATATTATTATTATTATTATGCCCCGAAGTAAAAAGGATCCCTCAGTAACTGCAACATTATTTAAAGGTGCAGAATTGCCTATGAAAGCTCTCAGTATCCCTTCTAACATCCTGAACTGCATCATAGCACAGAATGATCGTAGCTAACTGCTTATGCGGTCGAACGCAGTCTGTGAAATTAGACGGCAAACTATCCAACTGCATGGTTACCGATTACCCAAAGTATTATACAAGGGTCTGGTATATGGGGTCAGTTCTATTTATTAATTTCGCAGCTCTAATAGCTCTATGCACCTTATGTGACTACAGCCACCTGTGTAGGCCTATGTATGTTGGTGACATAACTCCTGAAACTGCTAGCATTGGGTTCCATGAGAAATTTCACAATATTAAGCTGTGGGCAACCCTAAACTGAACATAAACGTCAAGAAAATAATTTTTCAGGCGGCCTGGTATCGAGCGTCCTTTAGACCACTGCCTGCCTCTACCCGGTATTGAGCTGCTGGAATCATCCTACAGTCTAACCTTTTTTGCAAGCCATGTCTACATTCTTAGCCTAATAGACTAAGAATGCTTACTTACTTACTTACTTATTCGCCTGGATCTTCAAGGATTCTATGTGTATATTGGTCCTTGGTCCTTGGGTTAAAGTTATATATATGAAGTCGTTGGGTTAAAGATAGTTGCATTACGTCACGTAAGGACTTTCCCATCGTGTCAATATTAAGTCCTTGGTTCTTGTTTAGAAGGCTAAAGAAGAGGTGCGTGCAATTTGGTTGTGAAATTAAATTTACATTTAACAAACGATAATTCGTGCCTTTGACGTCAAAGAACGAGAAATAATAAGTATGTAGTTAAAATTATGCATGCGGAATCATGAGTCTTAAATATGTTTTGAACACCGTCAAACGTTTAAGTGCGTTTTCTCTTCTGTATGGCGTCCATTTATGGCGTTTCTTAACTGGGGGTGCGACCCGAATCCCCGAATCCGCGAATCCCGAAACGAAATTCGCACGGATCCCCGAAATTGATTTCTAAGTCCGACCCGAATGAATGTAATTAACAAACAAACTTGTAAATAGGCAGTATATAGATAAACATCAAGGCCACGCTAGGTCTTTGTCATGTTTACAATTTAACTCTGAATAGCTTTCGGGGTAAACCCGTAGTGTAGGTTGCTAAATTATTTTATATCGTCAAATTGAAATGGAAGCTGGATTGAGGAAAAAAATTGTTTCCCTGACTGGAAGTGGGACTGATGAAACCATTACTATCTTTAAATAGAAGTTGGATTGATGGAAATAATTTTTACCGTACATAGAAGCTGGATTGATAAACTTAGTTTTTGATGCAATAGAAGCTGGAATAATGAAAATAATTGTTTCCGTAAGTAGGGCTGTCAACGGGACCCCGCACACCCTGGCCCCCGTTCGTAGGGTCAAGCCCGGGCCGTTAAGTCAATACCCGAAAACCCGACCAAGGAAGCACAATAACGGTATGCAGGTGTAAGTTTTAAAAGCTGTGTCGTTCTGCGGTTGAATAACAGGCTGTCTGTCGCGTGGGAAGCTGTGGAGTTCAGCATGAATGAGCCAGCTAAAGTGGCCGATTAGTCATCGGTGGAGGGCAGTTGGCACCTGCCTGATTGCCAGCTATCATAAGACAAGCCATGGGCTCCTATTTAATAAGGGTTATTATGCAAGGACAACCTACCGGGACACGCAAGCCAATGATGACAAACTTTGAATTAGGTCTTAGTGCAACGACCGCTTATATATATACACACATATATATATACTAGATGTTTGCCCGTCCTAAGACAGTTAAAAACAATTTTACAATGTCGAGAGATGCGTCTTCTCGTGCTATGATTGACATAAGTCTTCTCCCTCTCCCTCCCTACCTCCCTCCGTCCGTCCGTCTCCCTCCATTCGTCGCTCCCTCCCACTCTCCCTCCCCTTCCACTTTCTCTCTCTCTCCTCTCCCTTCCTTCCTCCCTCCCTCCCCGTGCACTTCTCAGCCGTCCGTCCCGGCCGTCCGTACCTCCTTTCAACGTCCGTCCCTCCCTCCACCACGCCTCTCACGGCGTTCATGCATGTCTTCTCCTTCCTCCTCTCCCTCCCTATTACCTCCATACCTCCCTCCCTCTTTTTCTCCGTCCGTCGAGAGATGCGTCTTCTCGTGCTATGATTGACATAAGTCCTCTCCCTCCCTACCTCCCTCCCTCCGTCCGTCGCTCCCCTCCCACTCTCCCTCCCCTTCCACTTTCTCTCCTCCCTTCCTCCCTCCCTCCCCTCACTTCCTTGCCGTCCGTACCTCCTTCCCTCCCTTCAACGTCCGTCCCTCCCTCCACCACGTCTCTCGCGGCGATCGTGCATGTCTTCCCCTCTCCTCCCTCCTCCCTCCCTTTCTCCGTCCGTAGTTTCTCCCTCCCTCCCCAGTACTTCCTTGCCGTCCGTCCCGGCCGTCCGTACCTCCTTCCCTCCCTTCAACGCCCGTCCCTCCCTCCACCACGCCTCTCGCAGCGATCGTGCGTGTCTTCTTCCCTCCCTCCCTTTCTCCCTCCCCGTATTTCTTTGCCGTCCGTCCCGGGCGTCCGTACCTCCTTCCCTCCCTTCAACGTCCGTCCCTCCCTCCACCACGTCTCTCGCGGCGATCGTGCGTGTCTTCTCCCTCCCTCCCTCCCTCCCTTTCTCTGTCCGTCAGTCCCTCCCTCCCCCCCCGTACTTCCTTGCCGTCCGTCCCGGCCGTCCGTATCTGCTTCCCACCCTTCAAAATCCGTCCATCCCTTCCACATGTCGTGTTGCATTATCTCGCGTTGCTATGACAACTTCTGTATTCGGTTATTGCGGTGACGTGGAATGAAAATGACGTAAGCGTTACAGGCTTCAGATGGACGCACACACGGAGATTTCTGTGCGTTTATATTATTAATATATGTATATATATATAAAACTAGACAGAGCTTCCTACGTTATGAAGCGTCGTTAAATAAACGTTACAACTGGTCCTAGGTTGAGCTTAACGCTCTCTTATATATAAAGTGATGCATATATTGAATAAAAACTACGGTCTTTGCGCAACATAATTTTCGGTTCTAACATTGGTCACTTGTTGACGCGGTCTTTTGAGATCTCGTTATTTGCCGCCAATCCGTAATTGCAGTCAAAGATTTTAACAAGGCATCCCAGTTTCCGGGAGGTCTACCACACTGAAGTTAAAATTCCCGCCAGAAATTCGTCCCTTCTGCTGTCGGTTTTCGTAGGAAGACCACCAAAAGAGACCTATTACTGGAGCTGTGTCACGTACACATTACACGGCGGCTTCCTTTGAACAAAGGCGACGACCAACTAGACTCTCTCCAGTCAGTGTATCTGTCTGTGTGTGTCTCCATGTCTAAATCCTATTAGGTATCGCTCCCCTTCCCAATTTAGCCACTCTCGGTGACTCGCTCGTGAAAGCGTGAGAAAAAGACGAAAAACGTGCTATTTGTAGCTTTTGGACAACGGATGTAATCGAAGCGCCAATTTCTATCCCACGCTTTCCTGTCGATCGGCGATACGAGGCGATGAACTAAGTGGACCGTGATCGAGGTATTAGTACCGAAAATCGCCGTTAGACACAAGTCACAGGTCTTTCAATGTAATTAATGAAATCAAATTTTGTAACTTCGTTACACTGTGACTCAACTATTTTTGGCTTTCCTCAAGCGTTTTACCAATGACGGGCCTTCGGGCCCCCGTTGAAAATGAGCTCGAGTACCCAGGCCACGTTTTTCTAACATTTTGACAGCCCTATCCGTAAGTCGAAGATGGACCCATGGGAAAAGTTCTTTGCTTACATAAAAGTTCCATTGATGAAAAATATTTTTCTGGTTAAATAGAAGTTGGGTCATTTTTTTCATTAAATGGAAGCTGGATTGATTAAAAAAATTCTCGATGAAATGGAAGCGGGATTGATTATAGTTATGATGGAAATAGGTAGAGTGCTTACTTACCAACATCAAGTATGGCATTGAAGACATTAGAATAATTTAGCAACTAAACTATGGGATGTCGGCCACTTTCTAGAAGACTGTTTACGGGAAATTGGGTTTTTGTGTAAATTCAGCATTTCAGGGATTCGGGTTGACCCCTTAACTGGTCCGAGCACCGATTTGACCAACGCCTCCCGACTCACTATCTCAGAATTTGTTGAAATTTGGGTAAAATGTTGTTTTGTGTACTCAATTATTCAACCGTTTAAGTAGCAAAACGAATCATCATTAATCACAAATGTGTAACCAACTATGAGGGGTGCAGCCCGAAACCTGAATCCCCCAAAACGAATTTCGGCCGGATCGAATGAATATAATTGACAAATAAACATGTGAACTCGAATGAATATAATTGACAAATAAACATGTGAACAGGCAGTATATCAATATGCGTGGTGCTTCTGCGGCGGAAAATGCCGCCACGCAACCCGCGAAAACTTACTTCTGCGGTGGAGAATGCTGCCATGCAACCCGCGAAAACTGATGCTGTGGCGGAAATTTTTTTCAAATTTTATCTAAAAACGACCCTGACCCTAACCGACCGCTGCGGCGCCTAACCTGACCCTAACCGACACTCGTTTTTTTTTAAACGCATTTTGAACAATGCGCATGCTCCAAGGGTTGCGCATGTGATTCTGCGGCGGATTTTTCCGTGGCGGAAGATTTATCCTTCTAGAAAATTGTTTTTGGGAAATTGGGCTTTTGTGTATTTTCTCCGTTTCGGGAATTCGTGTTTCGGGGATTCGGGTTGACTTCAATACTGGTACCTTCCGCGCAGCATGGCAAAAGATACCGTAAAACGCCCGTAAACTGAATGCTTGCCAGTAAAAGTTTACGACGTTTTGGTCGCCGATATGACCTATGTAAACAATATGGCCGGGGTAAACGTGTAGTTTAGCATCATAAATTATTCGCTACTGCATGGGTTTCAGCATTGGTCAAATACAAGTTGGATTGTCAAAAAGAATTCTTGCTAAATAGAAGTGAGATTGATGAGAAGAATCCTGTTTAAATAGAAGCTGGATTGATGAGAAATGCTTCCTGCTTAAACAAATGAAATGAATTCTTGCTTAAATAGAAGCTAGATCGATGAAAAGAATTCTAGCCAACGTAGAAAAAGTTGGTTTGATGATAAATAATAATACTACATTGGGTGAATAATTTACGATGTTAAACTACACGTTTAGCATGACCGCCCCAGATTGGGAAAGAATTAGGAACTTAGGGAAGAGACAATTAATCAGTCGGAAATCGGTTTGGGCGGAAATTTGCACTAATTGGTATTAATCGGAATCGGCACATCCCAGGACTACCAAATTCTTTTCATCAATCCAGTTTCTAGTTGTCATAGACCTTCATTATAATTGCTTAACAACATAAAGTACGGGATTGAAAACATTGTATTAATTTAGCAACGTAAATTACAGGATCGAAAACATGGTATGAATTTAGCAACATAAACTACAGTTTAACTCTGGTCACTGTGGTTCCTTTTCTACCCAGGCTAGTAGAGTGAGTCATCGTTAGAACATAATATATATAGATGTTAAAGAGCATTGGTGAAAGTGGGCATCCTTGTCTCACTCCTTTATGTATCATTCCTGCTTCCAAATATTCTCCTTCTATTTTTATTTTTTATATTTGCCCCATGTACAGGTTTTCCATAAGTCTTTCCACTCCACCCCTATTTTTCTTAGTGCATGCATTAGCTTTTTCCAGTTTACTCTATCAAAAGCCTTTTCATAATCCACAAAACATAGATATCCTGACCATGCTGTAGGCCTCTTCCCATTAGCACTCATAATGCTCCATTTGCATCTCTTGTGCCCCTGCTCCTAAACCCATATTGGTACTCTCCTAAGCAGTCATTTGTTTCCGCCCTTGTCTGAATTCTCTTCGCAAGGACTCGTAGTACGATCTTAAATGGGTCTTTCCACGTCAAATGAACACACTTTAAGAAAAAATGGACGTCATCGTCTCCAATTTTGTTGAAATTTGGTATGGTGATAAACTACTATGAAAAACTTTAAAAAACAGAATTTTAGATTTTTGGGTTGACCGGTGTCCGAGATATGGGTTAATGAACTTGACCAAAATGGACTGTTTTCCACTGACCGGCTGATGTTCAAACTGCTGTATCTCAGCTTCTATTGCACCTAGAGACACAATTAAAATACCAAATTGAAGGTATTAAGTAGCTCTATCTGGGCAAAGCACTCAGAAACATTCATATTCAGTAACAAAAAAATTGTGAGCAACTGTAACCTAGTGACACTAACCTAGGTCAGTTCGTCAACTCAGAATTTTATCAAATTTTTCCCATGCAAAGCTTTCATTGTTCTTAACAATGGTTGAAAATTTCAGAGTGGGCACTTTATGTTGATTTGACATGGAATGCCCCAGATGCATGTGTGAGAAGGCTAATAGTTATGTGGTCTTTGCATGCTGTTGTGTTTGGTTTCTTCTTTATGGGAATTAGGATGGTCTGTAAGAAATCATCTGACCATCCTCCCATGTTGTATATGTCCTTGCCCAACTGTACTAGTTCTTTCATTCCCCTATCTCCCTTGGTTTTTAATCATTTGCTCTGATGTACTTTGTTTGTGTGACTTGTTAATTTTAGAGTCATGTATAATGGAATCGGTCTAGAAACAGCTCGGGGCTCTGGGACGAATGGCTACGTCCAGCGAAATTTGGCTTTTATAAAGCATCATAAGGACAAGACAGACTACAAATCCGAGGAACAATTGAACAAACTGGATGCAAGACTAAACAAAGGACCAAACGAAGAAATTCTTCTTCATGAAAGGAAACGAAAAGTGGAACTGAAATGCTTAGAAATGCAAGAACTGATGGCAGAGACAGGGTATGATGCACTAGTAATATTCTGAAATAAGGTGTCAATATTAGTAATAGTAAGGGGTCATCCATTTAGTACTTGTGCATGGACGGGGGATGGGGTTAACCCAATTGCATCTGATTGCGCATGCTTGTGTACGTGTAGCAAGGGGGTAAACCTTGATACTGCTTTGTCTGTATTGGCCTTCCTTCAAATGAATTACAGTTCAGCAATCAGGCAATTACTATAGAAGAAAGAAGTACGGCTGTGGGAAAGGATCACACACTTTTTATGCCCGTTACCTATGACTACTATTAACTGTCTTGCAGCTGTGCACTGAGTCCCAACAGTTTGGCTGCCTGCCCTATTCAGTCAGGATATACACCATTCTATAGGATTCGGGGGAGGGGGTGCATGTCAAGCGTACATATACTTAAAGTACATGTGCGTACAGAGAGGGGTGAGATTAGTGATGTAAATTTACCGGTAAAATATTTTTGCGGTAAAAAATCCGGATTTTTTACCGGTAAAATTGGTAAAATAATTATGGTAAAATATGGTAAAAAATGATTTAAGTGATGTAATATCTTGGTTATGTTCCCGAACGGTGTGTTTATCCATTTATCAGTTACAGGCAAATATTGAAATGCCTTAATAGTCCTATTGAATTCCTAAATAGATAGTTTGTTTGAGAAAAACACATTTTTATTACAAAGTGAGTTTTCGTCCACTGTCACAAATTGCAATAATTGTTGTAAGTGATTCAGCCCAGATGAAAATTTTTCTGATATATTTGGAAGGCCTATATATATATATCAGGTCTCATTCACTTTAAAATGCTACAACTTATCAGTTCTAGTAGGTAGAATTTAAAGAAATAGAAGATACGTAGGCTCCAGTGTAGCTGTCTATAAGGCCCTACAGTAGCCTAATATTACTTGCCACTTGCTGGGAGATTTCATAAGTAGATTTCTGCTACAGAAAATGGTGCATGAAAACTAGTTGAAATTTTGGAAGAACTAACCAAGCATTATTTCAACACAATTCAGCATCATCCTACATTATTTGTCAATGGGTGATGAGCCCGTGAACAGAAAGAAAGAATTTTACACAGCAAAGCGCATAGGGCATAATTATATCTGAGCAACACCCAAGCCTATGATCAGTTGCTACAATCTTGTGAATGAGGCTGACATTGAAAACCTTCAGTGAATATTGATACTAATAATATTATTTATGTTATTTAATAGACCCTACGTGAAAAGAAATAAAACTTTAAGCATATACCATTTTAATAATTTTTTACCATATTTTACCATTTTTTACCACGGTAAAATATAATGCGGATTTTTTACCGGTAAAAAATCCGGATTTTTTACCGGTAAAAAATCATTTCACATCACTAGGTGAGATCAATTTTTTCAGGATTTCTGCATACGTACTAAATGGATAGCCCATAACTGCAGTTATTTTGACGTAACTGTAAACAGAACACACATTACAAGTTCTCCAAATTTAAACCCGTTCCAATCTGGTTTCAGACCTGGCCACTCCACCGAGACAACCCTTCTTAAAGTCACAAATGACATACTATGTAATGCTGATGATGGCTCAGCAACCTTTTTGTTCTCCCTTGACATCTCTGCCGCCTTCGATGCAATGGATCATAAACTGCTTGCTGCCCGCGCACAGGACGTTTTTGGTGTCACTGGTAATGCTCTAAACTGGCTAACTTCCTACCTTGAAGGAAGGCACTTTTTCATTGCCCTAGGCTCTGCCAAATCTGACACTCTACCTTCCACCACTGGGGTACCTCAGGGTAGTGTCCTTGGTCCTTTTCTTTTCTCTATGTTCATATCACCAGTTAGCTTCCTGATCCAATCTTTCGGGATCCAACACCATCAATATGCTGACGACACCCAGCTCTACACCTCCCTTGCCTCCTCTGGAAATCAAAGTCACGACAACATCACCCATTGTGCAGAGGCTGTAAACTGCTGGTTCCTGGAAAATGGTCTCCTCCTAAATCCATCTAAAACTGAAGCCACAGTCTTTGGAACCAGATCTCAAATTGCCAAGCATCAAGATCTCCAACCCACATTCTCAAACACAGCCATAAACCTGTCATCGACTGTAAAAATCCTCGGTGTAAAACTGGACTCGACACTGTCAATGGACTCCCAAACTGCTGAAATCGTCCGCTCCGCCAATTTCCACATTCGTGCTCTGCGACACATCCGACTGTTTCTAACAAAAGAACTTGCAAATGCCATCGCCTGCGGGATTGTAAACTCTCGCCTCGACTACTGCAATAGCCTTCTCTATGGGACTTCATCAAAAAACCTAACTTCCCTTCAACGGATTCAAAACAACCTAGCACGGGTCGTCTGCAACTCCTCATATCGTACCAGCAGCAAACCACTCCTCAAATCCCTCCACTGGCTACCTGTTAAGGAAAGAATTGTATACAAAATCGCCATCATCACCTACAACTGCATAACAACGAAAACTCCCTCATACCTCTCCAACCTCCTTCAAATTCACATGCCCTCAAGGAACATGCGATCTTCCGGAAACCGAACCCTAGTCTTGCAACTCTGTCACACAACAACTGCATCAAGATCCTTCATCTCAGCAGCCCCTCGAATATGGAACAATCTTCCTACGGACATTAGAAATTCTACAGCCCTCGCTGTCTTCAAGAAACATCTAAAAACTGAACTTTTCACACAGGCCCATCTTGAGTGACTTACCCCTGCTCCTCAAAGTGCTTCTGAATCATTGCTTCGAGTCATCGACTGCTTACGAACTACGGCACTCAAATCTCTATTATTATTATTATAATAGGCTGTAAATAAAATTTTCATATATAACTATGTGGACGTTTTATATTATAACTCAAACACCATTATACTCTTAACCCTCTACACTTTAATGGTTGTAGACATGTGGCTAAATTTTTATGCTTTATTGAGTGAAAACTGTGATTTTCCTCCTTCTGCACATCATTAGAAGTGTCTTTTAGTAACATGTGGCTGGGGTACTTCAGTTCATTGTGAGGAAGTACCTGACACTCAAGGGCTACATTAAATGCACTTGGGCCTTATTCAAAGTTAGCCATTAGTGACATGACCAGAAATGACCAGCATTAGCTTGCAGGTCAGTTATTTCTGGCAGGAAATGTTATTCAGTGATTCAGTCTGTTCAGTTATACATCACATTAGTTGTGTAGACCACATGAGAAGATTTAGCAGTCACTACTTGGCCACGGTATCTTACGACACACCAATGCATGTAGCAGCACTCTAATTTCTCTTGATTTCAAGAGGAAATATATTATTCCATGTACTTCACTGATTGATAAATGTATTCTGCAACGTGATATCTCCCACTCCACAGCTTCACATGTGACAGACAGCTGCACATTATGAAGCCATGAGCCTGTGATTAAAATGCTTACACTAATCGTGCTTCTAAGGTGGGGTTTTGGCTTATTCATCCAAGGCCCAGATGTGACCTGTGGGACTACAGGCAGCACTCACTGACGGGCCTACACACAACAGACTTCTAGATACCAAACAGTACACAGTCAATTTGTATATCAGGGCTTCACAATGCAATTTAAAAAATTTCAGCCTGTCTTATAGCTTTGAGTGTGATTTTCAGGTACAATCAGGAAGAAATTGACAAGAAAGTTGCTGCTTATCGTGAAAAATTAATGGAAAACCAGACAAACAACAAAATTGAAACAGATGAAACAAGTGGCCGACCAACGTAAGTTAAACGAATGCTCATCAGTATTAATTTGGTTTAATAGTCTTGTCAAAGAATTTTTCAATGGAAATTATGAAGAAAAACAGTTGGTGTTTAGATGATTAGGTTTACAGTACAATTTAAAAGTATTGGTTACGTACAACAGATATGCATTAGTTAAATGCAGCCCCTACTGTGCACTTGTCTACCCACTCATAAGCTTGCAGACAAATTTCTGGCATCAGGTTCATACTGGCTGGTGCTGGTGCAACGGCTGAAACGGTTTAAATGGTTTAATTTAATTTCAGACTGGGTGACTCAGTTGTTGAGTTGGATGATTTTGCTCCTAACCTTGGTGTTTTCTTTTACCCTACTATGTTCCTCACCAACTACGGTATTTGTGTGTATGCGCTACTTGCACCAGTCTAAATCGCTACTTGCACCAGTCTAAATCGCTACTTGCACCAGTCTAAATCGCTACTTGCACCAGTCTAAATCACTACTTGCACCAGTCTAAATCGCTACTTGCACCAGTCTAAATGCCATTAAAGTCATTAAGAAAAGAAATTGATCAGTCAGTGATTAGTAATCAGATAGTAGAAGTATCACCACACCACTGGCAAGCTCTCACAGACATGCTGAGCAACTGATGGATTCCCATCCCCAGCTGATATTAGACACCATGTTCACAGTTCCTAGACTGCTTCATGTCGAAGAAGAGGAGGTGATGACAGGTGAAAAGAGAAGAGACCTGCAGCACATAAACCGCTAAACCGAGCAGTCCTTTACAGATAGTACAAGATGCTGCGTCCGAGCATGCCTCTACCACTGAGTCTGTGAAGAATGACATTCTTTGCGGCCGGTAACTGGCACATTCACATGACTCTTCTTGAAGTTCCTCAAATGTTTGGTACTTGCAGTGTTGATTTTCAGATTGGTAGCGTTGAGCAACTCGTAACAAAATGCACAGTCCATAGTTTTCATTCATTTTGAGATATTATATAGCGCCCCTTCAAGAGGAACTTCAAGAAAAGTTTTGATATCTATTTGTATAAAACAAAAAGTTTCATAAAGCAGCTCCAAACTCATTAGGTCAATGAATTTGGAACTGCTTTATGGATGTAATTTTGAAACTGTCTGTCTTTTAGGGCTAAGGCAAGCCATCAGTTGGCTGAAGCAAGCCAAGCACGGAATGAAAATCTTAGACAGGCATTTGGAATAAGTGAATTTTTCAAAGATGGGTCATCGTTCGATCCTGAAAGAAAAGCTAAAGAGCTGGCAGCAAAGAACCTGGCTATTGCTACAAAAAAATACAGGTAAAGAAATCACCACTATATTTTCATTTGCAATTATTTGCTTAATTGACTGTCATTGTCATCATTGACAACATTATTGTATTGTATTTATAGATTTGTCTAGGCCCAAAAATAACTGTCGGTGAGCGATCCCAAGCAAAGGAATGGGTTCATCTAAGCGGAAGTCCAGAGATACGAAAGAAGGTATCCAGGCGCTGCAGAAGTATAGAGTGATTTACAGTGTTCAAGGCAGATCACTGACATCGAAAATAGCAAGAAGTGTCACATGGCTGTGGTAAAATGTCACAAACACATAAGTAACGAGGTGCGTAATAAGTGTCTCCGTAGAATGGAACCTGTAGAATACCAATTGGTGAGGTGGTAATAGGGAGTTAGTTAGACGTGAGTAAGTTGTCACTTGAGAACAAACTGCTCTTTCGACCATTTTCGATATGTAGGTCAGATTTGAGATCGGTGGTAGTTGACCATGATGGCAGGATCAAGGCCAGGGCACTGAGAGAGGGAAGTACAATGGCCTGATTTTGGTAGTTGACCCTCACTCAGAAAAGTACAGCATAATAAATACAAAAATGGCAGTAAGTCGTCATCAATAAAGTCCTTAATCAAGAGAGGTGATAGCATATCAAGTTCGCTTGACTTGGCATGCGACTCCATCAGTTGGCGATGAATGGCCTAAAATGTTCAGTTGACATTAGAAGGCTCTTAGATGATTGTAAGACTTTTAAATGTCACCAAATCAACTGAATAAAGTAAAAAAAATTCCTAATGGCAACTCACGACACTGTGAAATTGGTCAACTTCAAAAAATGATTTACAAGGAAAGGAGCTGAACACCCTCCTGAATTTTTCACAAATGACAGTTCTAGGTGTCAAGAATATATGTGCACATTTTCATGAACTTCATTAGACACCGACTTTCACTTTTTGGGCAAGCCGTAAACCCCACTTTCATGATCATGGCAAGGACAATGTCCTTGGAAAGCACAGTAATAAGTTAGTATATGGGACCATTTGAACCCTTAGCCGTATGGTTCAGCATGCTTACTGCTAGACTATCATGCACCATTTGAGCTTTTCTCTTGTGTTATTTTGGAAATTTTTCGTTCCATACGTCTGTGGAAAGAGTTGACTGAACTGCTACTTACAGTGCATTAAACGAAGATTTCTAAATTTTCTAGCATGAAGAGTTATAATCTTTTTGCATGCAGAAGTTTGGAAGGAGTTTTATAAATTTTGCTATCATCATCACTTTTGTCTGAAATTGCATAAAAATTGTTGATTTTCATACAGTATAGTTAAAGATGAGTCTGGCAGTGAAGATGAGAAGGAAGTGGAAAGGAAAGAACAACAGAAGAAGAAGAACACAAAAAGGTTATTTCAAAACTATCTAAACCCAGTTCTCAATAGCATTAGTATGTCATTAAGTTGCTGATGACCATTGGTATTATCAGACTTTCTCATAAGAATCTAGGACAACAGGTGACCGACTAACTGCACCTGAGATTCGTATTTCGTATCCGGGCGCAGCACCAAAGGGGCGCAAAATTAGCTTTCAGTGGTACACAGTACTATGACAAGAACGATTAAAAGTCAACAATAAGATTGAAAGGGGTGCAGTCATCAATCCTTGCCCCCGGGCGCTGAAACCCTTCATTACGCCACTGCTCTGATTACACGTGCTGTAGCTAAAAGACACGTAATGACTATCCCTAGGCTACCAATTTAATGTCAGGAAATTGCTAATACACAGTTCATCAACTAGCTAGTTATCATTACTCGTAATGTTGATCTCTGTGTCTTTAATTTAAATATAAATGGGTAGTAATGTGTCCGTTTCTTCTACAGCATTTGTAAGTACATTTTGCACGATTAGAGTATATAGAACATCTAAGTAACAGTACATTTGGGGGGCCCGATAGCGCATTGGATAACATCTGGCGTAGAGAGCGAGAGGTACAGAGTTCGAGCCCGTAGGGCGGATAAGCTTTGTAGGCTGCTATTAGCGCCGTTGTATTGCAGGCTGTCTGTTCTGTTCTGTTAGTAGTTAAGATTGTTTCAATTGCATAAATGTAAATGTACAGCGCAGTGCATTTGTCAGGCACTTAATTAAAGAAAAGATATTATTATTTTTATTATTTTTCCATTTTCTCTTTCTTTTGATTGCTGACATTAGTGAGTACATGTGCATGATTTGAGTGAAACCAGAGATGGGCACGTTTAGTTAAATTGCAAATCGATGATTAGAATTAAAATTAGCTACCTCAATTTGCTTATCGATCAAAATCTTCTAGCTAATTAATTAGAATTAGCAACAGCTAATCAATTAGCAGTTAGAATTAGATTTTTGTAATTCATACATATAGTTGCTTCATGAATTTATCAAATTTTAATCCATAAGCGATAAGGATGAGCTAGAGTGTAATACGTGGTGACAACAAGCGTGCACTGAAGTGTACTAAGCGTGCACTGAAGTGTACTACGTGTGTACTAATATAATGACGCCTGTTGGCCTATCAAAAGCATTATATTTCTGAAATGTTACATCATAATAATCATATAATTAAGCATAGAAATAAGTGGAAGATATATTTAGAATGGGAACTTGATCACGTCATTCAGTCAATAAAAATTGACATTTAGATCTACGTATATTTAAATGACCCAAGATGGCAACACACGCAGGAGAATAGATTCGCGAATAAACTCACCATTTTCTTGAAGAATTAGATTCAAATGATGACAGTTTCGATGAATTTGACAATTTAAAACTGTCTAATATATCAGGTGATGTAAATAAAGTGACTTTCACCAAAGGAAATTCCAACTTTAACATGAATTCATAGATGGCATTCGGCACATGTTGCCGAACAGAAAGTGGGATCGAAATATTGGGTGATGGGTGAGATATTTTGGCTGAATAGTTGTAAGATATTCCTATTTCACCCATAACTGGGCAGTGTATGGCAAGAGGAGATAAAATGCTAAGAGACACTTAGACATATTTAACTACGGTATTTCCAGACCAAATAATTTTAGGCTGAATATTTTTTGTACAGTCCTTTTCTCCCATGAAAGATGTGAAAACTGTTTTTTTCCTCTAATCGTGCAAAATGTACTTAGGTTTTTCAGCAGTGCTGTATGTGAATGTATTAGGTATGGATGTGTTGAGCCAGCTATTCTATGTGCTATATGCATGGGTCTTCAGATGCATGGGCATATAATGTGCCTGAAAATTCAGTGGTCCTCAGTGACCTCCATAACCACTTGTCTATTTGGAACTTTTTGGGACATAAACAATTTGTTGATGCAGGTTTTGTTCTCAAGATTCATCACAAGAAAGAAAGAGCAAGAAAAAGCGAGCTGCAAGTCCAGAAAAGAAAGATAAACATCATGGCCATAAGTCAAGTCACAAATCTCGGAAAGAGAAATGAAGTTTTCATATTGACTAAGAACATGACCTATGTTTACTGATGCATTGTTATGAAACTCCAACGTGAACTGAATTTTTTTAAATACTACATTTAGTGGTAAGATGTGTTGCTTGCAACAACAGCTATCACAGCAATTGACTATCTACTTTTGGCATTAACCTATGCTCAACACTTGCAACCAAGAGTATACACTGCAAAAGACTTTATTTGTCAGTTTCTCATGAGTTAACTGGCATTGATAAATTGTGTCACTGCAAAGCGTAACACATGAACTTTTGCAGCTTTAAGTTGGCTTGTCAAACTACAAGCTTAAACTTTTTGGAAATGTGGACAATTTAACATTGGTACTATTTAACTCCGTAAATAAAACTGCTCTATATACTATTGTATTTGGTTTCTTAGTGAACTTGTCTTTGTCAGAGTTTGCTCCAAGAACTATTCTCAGTGTGTGACCTGTTTTCTGTCTCTGGAACCAGTGCCACAAGTCATGTCATAAATTGCTGACCTAGACACATGTGGAAGTTTTTTGTTTGCATGATTGGCTGCTGAATTTGTGTTGGCTTTCAGATTGCAAGTAACAGCTCGTGTTCCAGTTCACGTTTCTCTACATGGCTATTTCCATGTTCAATTTGTTGCTCCTTAGAATTACAACTGGACTGCAGTTTATCTTTTTACTTAGCAGTAACCATCATCTGATGCCTAATGTATAGAAGTAGTAGATTCAGTCTGATGCAAGGGTGTGTTTAAGACTTTTCTTTTCACTTTCAACTACAGAAAAACTGCAGTAGAAGGTTTCTTTTGGACGGTGGCTGTAAGCTGCACAATAAAATCTGTGTCTTGTATGATGCTGTGTTTTTACTGGATTTGTTGTTTTCTGCAAAAGGTGAAAGTAAAATAAAATTTGCAGAACAAAAGCTATAGTTACTTAGATGTTCTATCTACCACATACATAGGTACAGCAAAGCATAATCTAGTAACCATCGGCTTTTATAAAGCTTCAGGAGCCAGCTGCAGACTCAGAATGGTCAGAAAACATGATCTTGGGTGACGTTTGTGGACTTCTGCTCCCGGTCTGCCATTTCTGGTAAATAAGGGGAAACTAGTGGATAGATTACTCAATCGAGCTCCAGCTAGTCGGCATCTGCCCGTTCTCTGTCTGTCTGTCTCCCCTCCTTTTGTTAATATAAAACTACATCATCCTCTTTGGGGAAAAATTGCGACTGCCATAAATTTTAAACCCGTACAGTGAAACTTCGGTATTTCGAACTTCCGATTACATAGAATAGCAGTCAAAGGCTCGGCCACAACCAATGCAAATACTCAAATATGACTGTTTTATCAAACCTGCTTATATTGAAGGCACTCTACGGTCCTTATCAAACCGTTGACTAGCAGATATGTCAAAGTTGCAGGGCCATTTTGTGACACAATTCTATTGGCCTAGTTGTAGCTTACTGAATAATTATCATATGCTTTGTTTGCAGACGGGCTCCAAGTATGGGGCAAAGGTTGATGCACATGTATGACTGCTGAGTTGGAGGGAGTCCGTCTACAGAGGCAAGGTTGTTTGATTTCACCTTCGTACCATAGCCTCATTTTATCGACCTAAATCCTAGAGCTTCTGAAGGGTGGGACTTTTGACGTCCGTGACAATGGTCAGCGCCAATTGCACTAAAAGCGTTGAAACGGCCAATAGCCCAGTTGACACAAATTTTAACTTTTTTGTTTCCGAAGAAACTTCAGCTGTTTTCTGTAGAATATGGCACGCTGAGTACAATGCGTAAGGTTTTTAAGAAAATGGTATTGAAGATTTTAAAAGAAACACCCAAAATTTAGTGCATACATTTACAATGTACTTGTAATTTAATTTGTTTGGACACTTTAAAACTGAACTGCAGCTGATTTGTGTTTGTATTCAATGTCAAGAGCTTATCTGATCAATGTCCAACAGTAATCAGCCAGCATACTAGTGCTCCATACACCCTGATATCGTTTCTCCATTGTGACAATGCTCTGATGAAATTGTTTGCCATGTTCATCACTGACGTCACCAAAATATGCTGGGAAAAAATCCAGATGGGAATGTATCTTTAGTGACATATTGACCTGCATCAGATAAAATGCTGGAAGCATGTTTTCAACCAGCTGAACATAATTTGGTGATTTGTAATTGCCCAGAGAATTGCTTATACAACGTGCTTCAAGGACTGCTCTGCAGTTAGCTCAACTTTATTCTGGAGTTCATCAAAGTATTATGTCATTCATAAGTTCCTTGATCTGTGGACCAAGAAATGTGTCTTCTCATATCTTGGTCTCACTTATGCAAGGAAACTTAGCTCTTAAGTATTTGAACCCCTTTCTCGCTTTGTTGAATGCCTTTATAAAGTTCTTCACTAGTCCAAGCTTGATGTGAAGAGGTTGCAAGAAACGGCCCAGAACCATTATAACTCGAGTTCCAGAAGTGGGAGAGCTGATCGGCGCTGGATGGTAAGCGGGAGCAGGCCCCGTAGCAAGTGGAAGACGTGCCGATACGCATCGTCCATCTCAGTCAAACCGAGCGTCATCTGCGGCCGTAACCCATCCGCCGCCGGGCCATCAGCAGAAGTCGGCGCACAGGAGACGAGCCCGGGCCACCTCATGCAGCGCAGCCCGGGCCACCTTCTGCAGCGCAGCCAGGGCCACCTCATGCAGCGCAGCCAGGGCCACCTCATGCAGCGCAGCCAGGGCCACCTCATGCAGCGCAGCCAGGGCCACCTCATGCAGCGCAGCCAGGGCCACCTCATGCAGCGCAGCCCGGACCACCGTCTGCAGCGCCGCCGAGGAGAGCCCATTGCGTGCACAGGCGGCTGCTGTTCGACGAGCCGCGTACAGATGACTGAGGCTGGAGCGGAATCGCCGGGGGCCCTACGGCCTACGCGGTTGCGTATTCAGCGTATTTCTAAGAACGGGCCTGGTAAAATCAACTTTAGCTTGGGATTTCTAAAAACTTGCATCTTTAAAATGTGTAACTTTTTTATTATAAGTTACTTGTGTTAGAAGCATGCGCTGTTCACTTAATTTTTGAGTAATTTCAGTGCAACATCAAGGCCATTTTTCCAGACTTTGTGGGGGTATTCTCAGGCTCGATCAGACTTCAGTGCAAGAAGTAGCCTATTTGCACATTGCATAAACCCAAAGCTTGGAAGACAGTTAATGAATTTTAAATCGGTAGGTCTACGTGACGATAGGGAATTAATTGGCATTTGAAAAAGTCAGGCATTCACGCTCGTTTTAGCAAATAATTTTTTTCATATGGTGTAGGCCTAGTTTAATATGGGCTTTTAACAAACTTTAACACGAGTAATTAATCCATTCATTTATGTTAAATATCCTTCTACCGACGAGTGCTACACTCTTTGTCCTTCGCCACTTTGGACATGGTCAATGTCTTCAGACAGGCCAAGTAGAAAATCTTGTATCGCATTGATACTAACCGGTTATGAACTTATGAGGCAACTTCTTGCAATGAATATCGAATGCATTATGTTGTATTGCTGCTTCTGCGCGTTCTGTTCACGTACACTATACACATTATTTACGATAACAGACGTGTGAATGAACGAATGAACGGTCCATAGAGCTGCAACATTCAGAGGTATACGGCCTATCTTACTATCTAGTGTTCGAAGTGTCTACGCAGGACAAGGCGAGTGCGGCATAGAATATTATTATGATCTAGTTAGGCCTAGTTGTTCGATGCCTTCAGCTGTCTGCCATCTGTAAAATAGTCGATGAAAGCCAGACGGACACAGCTAAGAGGAAATCGCTCCGAATTCAATCATTGCATCGTTTGAATGGAAGTGGGCGATTTATAGAAGTTTCTTCTTAGGGCCAATAACATGCTTAGCCTACGTCTCCATGTATAGCAGACCAATTCAGAGGCGGTAGGTAGCCTACATCGCGCGGTAGGGAATTGGCATTATTTTTAATAAAGTCAGGCATTTTATGAGAATTCGGAACGTGATCCATCCATCTTTAGCTGTTTAAAGTCCAATTGCTGCTATCGTCTACGATTCGTCTTGCATAGTTCAGTTAGATCGCGCGTATCGAGTGAAGGGTTCGACATTATTAGGGGCCTATACAGACTGCGAGATATCATCTGTCTTGATAATAGCCTACGGTCTAACCAATTGACGACGAGATCAGACAATGATCAGTCGTGGTTGAGATTCAGACTTCGCAGTTGAAGACGTACGTACGTGGTTCCGTTTATTAGAACCACGAAATCTTGTTCTGGCTTCGCCTAAACACTACCACAGAAGTATCCAGATCAATGCACAACTGTTAACAGCTTTAACACATCCGCCAACCGGAAGGATTCACCGAATCTGGTTCATTTAGATAGCGCTTATTCACAATTGATAGATATTATTTCAGAGGTCTAGCCTACATATGTACCTCCAGTTTCTGCTCCTTCCAATTTCCGTTCTCTCTCTCAGTCCACTCCTCAGTTTCTCTCCTACTTTTCTGCGTATCCGCTGATCGTGCATTGAAATGACGACGAAAGGTCATTGCGAAGCAGAAACGCAGAAGATCCTCTGATAATAAGAGACACGTACGTGGTCTGTGGACTTCACAGCTAGGCTCCAGTTCCCAGGGACTACGTACGGTTAACTTGTCCAAATGATGACGAAATTGAGCGGAATTTCCATCGAGAGTTCACACAATGGAAGCATTTGCTTGCAGTACAGTTTTTTGCCAAATAGTTCGACTTTGTAACCGTTAAATCGGATTACCAGCTCCCACTCGAATTTGCTCTTGTTTAGGCTATGCTTTTCCTGTGCGTCTTAGTTTTGAGGGTCAACCCAAAAAATTCATTGCTCGTCAGAATACATGCAGTTGTATTCAATCATGTGCAATAGCATGGGATTATAGGCTACGTCCCATCAGTAATAGCTAGAGACCTGTTTTCTGGTCAGCCATCTAAGCCCATCTTCAAATCTCGACTAGCAAATTATCGTTTTACCGTGTTCCGTTTGCAGGTCACCGGCCAAGTCCTGTTGCCCGTGTCCAGATTCGTTCATTAGGAATTGCATAGTAAGCTTATCAAGATGCTTCGATCCACTTGGATCGTCTGTGATCGAGCCTCCATGGCAGTAGGCCAAATAAACGCTTGACACGATCGAGCTTTACGTTGCCAGACGAAAGCATTTTCAGAATCAATTCGGTGTCGGTGATTTTCCACTGATTTTGGGCACTGGACTGAAAAATCCTGCTATCCATTGACAACATATATCGCTTCCATTAGCCTATATCCAGAATGTGCAACAGTTTTATCGAGTTAAATGGAACTAGGCTATAGATTATCTCATGGCTAAATATATTATTAAGCTTAGGTTTGCTATATTTTCGTGTTTAATCTTACGCTGAGATTCCTATTCGTCATCAAATATTTGTCACCCTGCATATTGCAGTTTTTCTATAGGCCTATAGCTGTTCACTGCATTTATTCAGCTTACCTATAGGCTAATGGTGTCTAATTAACTTTCTATATGTTTTTCTATCTTAGATATTTACTTTGTTGTTTTCATCTTATTGTCCAATTCTTTTAAGGTTTGTCTTACAATAGCGGGATTAGCATTTGTGACGGAATCCGAATTTCGTCAAGCGACACACATGTGTCCTTGTTACTCGCCTCCGTATTAACTCTGCTCGGTTTAGGCTACTGATCGAATCTTAGAAAGGGTCTTTTCTCGGCCGTATCGTTAGTAGGATTACAGTATTGCAGCTCCTCCAGCTTGTGCCAAATAGCTGCAGGCCATCTGCAACTAAACGATTTACCGCAAACTTCAAAAGCAGGAATGCAAGACTGAGACGACTCCACCAGGTGGAAAGCTCATTTATTTTTCATGGGTGAAACGCGTTTTCTTGTTGCATTCAGATGTTAGAGTTCTGCGTTTCTGTTCGTCTGCTCGAGTTCTTGTGGCGATATATTATCTAATATATCCGCTAGAGTTCTGCAGTTCGTTAGCTGACTGCATGCTCTCGTTTACCTGATAGGCCCTACTGTTTTAATGCCACTGGTTAATGCTTTGGTTTCAAGTATTATTGACTGCTGTAACTCACTTTTCAATAGTATCAATAAAGGAAATCTGCACAAACTACACATGGTTCAAAACTCTCTTGCCTAAGCCATAACAAAGATCTCAAAATATTAGCATATTACGCACGTATTTCACTTATTGCACTGGCCAAGAATCCATTTCCAATCTGCCTTACAGTTCATAAAGTGCTTTAGTTTAACCGACCGATCCAGGCCTATCTTTGTTTCATGCCTGACACTTCTGATAGGAATAGATCAATAGACATTGAGTCTTTCTGCTGCTTGCAGCCAGACAGTGTTGGGCTCTCTGGCATTTTCGGTCGCTGGTCAGACGATGTGGAATTGGCTGCTCATTTCAGGTCGTTCTACCAATTCTTCGATGTCATTCAAAGTTTAAACTTAAGACTCCTCTCTATCGAGTTGCACAACCATCGTATCCTGCTTCTGCAGGGTTTCCCTCAGCTGTCGGATTTCAACCAGGCTTTTCCAACCCATTATGACTTGTGTTTTGGACATTATGATAACGACCAGGCACGTAGCGAGACTTAAATTCAAGAGGAGGCAACTTCACAGATCATTGACAAAATCCTAGTCATTGAGGTCATTAGTCAATCGAAATTCCAGTAGGGGCCTATATGAAAAAGCAAGAGGAGGCAACTTCCTCCTCGTGCCTCGATGTAGCTACGCCTATGATAACGACGCTAGACAAGTCATTAGATTAGCTCAGTTGTTCTATGAACATCCCTTCGATGTCATATCTTTCGACGACAGTGTTCTTGTAGCTCTGTCGGTCTGCATCATGCTTGAATCAGATGTAGCATCATAGCCTCGGTTAAATTGAATATTGATTACAATCGTCCTCCCTGAAGCTGTCCAGTCAAGCGGTCAGTTAGATGGACATCGCACACCGCATATACGCTTGGTTGTTGTATTCCTGAATCCTGCACGACCCACACAATCCTCAACATAACGATAAGGTTGGCTGAGATGCTACATACAACTCTCAGTTAAACACTGTGGTATACGCTATACGAACGCTCTGATTTGCCAATGTGCACCGTCAATAGATCCTCTATTTCGTGACACCGGCCGTTAAGGCTATCTTTTACGCTTGCAGCTGAGTGTTGGATGTTGTTAGTTCAGTGTCTAACCACGAATGACCATTATTTGCCGTCGAGGACTGCAAGCACCGTTTCGAGATTCATATCTGCACGGAAGCTTCGTTGGCATGAAAGCCTCGTCTATTGGCCGTTGTGCTTGAAGTGATGGCATTCCATTTTCCAACAAGATCTTAACTTTTGCTTTGCTAATCAACTACATCAACAAAGAATACGCGGCAGAAAGGCTCGGACGAGGCAATCGGAATGTTTCAGAGGCGACAGACGAACAGCAGCCATAGGCGGACCGTGGCCTTCGATGTATGGACCGGAATCAGACAAAAAGTCCTATCTAAACTCCTCGGAGTCTTTAGATTGCACGCCAATGCACGCGACACCTGCAGGCCAACGAACGTCTGCACACATCTTCTTCTCATGATCAGTAAGCAAACAACGTCGCCATCTCGCGTTCAGTGGATTAACGCCCTCTCGGCTGACGACGACGACGACGACGACGACGACGACTCGGTCTTCTACTCTGCCGACGACGACGACGACGACAACTGAAACCCGATAATAAATAGCAAACATCCATATTTCGTACGCTGCTTTTGCCGGACGGCGAAGTCTTAGATACATAGTGCTGCATGGTGCACAAAGCGTTGCGCTACGGTATCTCTGACAAGCGCTTAATCATCTCTATTGAAGTCCTTATCCATGCTTTCTTCCACCCTCTGCTCCTTATCTTCCTCCTCCTTCTACTCCACATTCTCCGTCTGCAGATGACGACTATTCTCAACCATTCTCACGACGGAGTCTCGGTGATGATTCAGCCTCACGCAAATGTGGATTAATGCAGAAGCCATTTTCAAATGCTAACAAAGACTGTTGCTGTCCACATCATCAGATACACTTTTTCATTTGACTAGCGAGGCTATAAGGTGACGGCAGCCACGTTAGTTTATATTTTAGAGCGAATGAACTCATTTCAACGTGCTCCTATTGCCATGACTATATCGTACCTCAGTACGATGATACTTTTCCATCAAGCGACCCTTACACGACTCGTACAGCGTCGACGTCACAATAATGCACAGCTGTCTTCATAAGAGGTCGTCACAAAGCGACAACGACGAAACGACCGTCACTGGATGACATCATAGGAGAACGTGACGAAGATGGTGCGATCGTCACTGGATGACGTCGTCATAAGATGATGCAGTGGTTGTTACGCAAGGCGTCCTGTAGGGCCCTAGTTGACGTCGGTCTGTGTCCATAGTTGACGTGGTCAATTGCCTTGATGAGCTCCTTGAAGAGCGTTGTAACTCGCCAATTGTGCTTCGTTGAGCACTCGATAAAGCCACACTTCCACTGCTTTTTGACGACGTTGGCTAAGTCCCGTTTGGCGGCCGCCACTGGGCCTTTGTCGCCGGCCGCCGTCGGCTGGAGGTCCTGCTTGTTGGCGGCTACGAAGATCGGGACGTCGTGCGTGTTGCCGCGGCTGTGCAGGATCTGTTCGCGCATGGAGCGCACGTAGCCGAAGCTGTCCTCATCCGTAACGTCGTAGACGAGGAGATAGGCAGAGGCCGAGCGAAGGCCACAGCCCCTGTAGTCGTTCCACTCTTGCAGGGAGTTGGCCGGAAAGTGAACGACGGCCGAACAATCAACTAGTTTGACCTACAATCACATACAACCGACGATAATAATATTATAGCTGCTTCATCTAGCGTGCGAGATTCGTCGCCTGTTACATAAAACTTCTTCCCATTTGTCTCGCTCTTATGTTAGGCCTACTTTTTTCAACTGCTTATCCACCAAAAACTGCCTCTCTGTCTTAGCGGATTGATCTTCTGCCACTGTTTGCACTCTGTCAGTGCCAGTCCCAAGTCTGGATAAAGGAGGAGGGTGACGCTATTAATCTTTGTTATCACAGTGTCGTAAAACTGAAACTACTACTACTACGATTACAATTTGGTTTCAGTGCTCCATCGTTTGGCGCATTGTACATTAGAGACCGGAACCACAGAAGAGTTGCTAATTACAATTACTTTCCCGTTTGCCTTTTTTTCAGCTCGTGCTGCATGGTTCTGTGTGTTCTATGGTATGATACTCCATAGTTTTCTTCCCTTCATTTCTTCCTCTCTGGTTCCTCGTCTTCATCCTCCTTCTCAATACCAAAAAGCTGAATTACTCACATTTACTGACTTTCAGGAACTCATGGCACATAATTGAATCTGATCCTGACAGATTATAGGCTAGCAATCGCGAACTATAAATATTATATACTAGATGATTGCCCGTCCTAAGACGGCTAAGTTTAGGGAGTTTGCACGCTCCACTTAAAATCGCATGATCGGCGGCCTGCGAACCAATACAGGGCAATAGACTATGATGCAGCGCAAATTTTATCACACGGCAATATGAACCTACACGACGGTTTAAAGTTGATAGCAGCGCCGCCTACCGACTTTAATTACACGCAAATTTGACTCTATGCGGCTGTTTAAATTTCAATCTCCAGCTCCCCTACTCCTGCCTATCTTCTTCTAACTGTGCTCTCTTTGAAACGGAGCGCCACCTGGCGACGGATTTAATATACTGAGGAACAAAAGAAATCATGCGACCTCTAACGGTGACTACCCGCTGGCTGCGCCAGTCTCGGCCGACCCTACGCGGTATTCGCCTTCTCTCCCCTCCTCTCCCTCCCCTCGCCTCCTCTCCCTTCCCTTCCCTCCCCAATACTCCCCTCCCTTCCCTCCCTCCCCAATACTCCCCCCTCCCTTCCCTCCCCTTCCCTCTTTCCCCCCCTCCGAAAAAACTCCCCTCCTTCCCCTCCTTTCTTTACGATTCCCTTCCCTCTGTCCCTCCATCCCTCTCCTCCTTTCCGCCTCCCTCTACCCATAAAACTCCCCTTCTTCCCTGACCCTCCCCTTCCCTCTGTCCCTCCATTCCCTCCCTCCCTCTTCCTCTCCCATCCCCTCTTTTCCCCTCCCCTCTTTTTCGCTCTCCTCCCTTCCGTCTCCCTCCCTCCCCTCCGCTCCCCTCCGCTCCCCTCCCCTCCCCTCTCTCAGCGACCCTACCGACGTGTCTGGTTGACGCGGTTGCTTGTTCGCTCCGTGTGGCAATAATTGAAAGCGAAGTTATATGTGTGACGTCACAATAATATTGTGACGTCACACAAATAACTTCGGCTAGATCTAAATCATAATCCAGCGTTGCTATGACAGCGTCTGTCACGGAAGACAGACAGACGCACTTTCATTTCTGTTTCATTATATTATTAATTATAGATAGGTTATTATCCATGTAACGCAGAAAACATCTGCAGAAAAAAAATAGTTAGAGTAAATATTTGGTCCGATTTCCCCAAAGTATAAGGTAGATTTAGCCAGTGTGACCGATTTTATCTCGGTCCCAAAAGGAGCTGAACTATACACGCACAAAGTCTAATATCAAGTAACCGGTATAAACTACTGTGTCATTCAAATGCTAGACCAAAAACTGGACAGCATCCAAATGTTTCCTGTCGCATGTTGCTCCATATTGCACCCTTTTCTATTTTACAACATTGGAATATTTTTGCAACGCTGTTCCTGGAATAAACTGCACAAATGTCAAGTGTTGCTTCCAATGTCAACTACTTTGCATGCCTTTCTTCGTATAATAGGCCTAATTGTTGACATCTAATACGTATTGAAGTTGCATTAGGCCTCAATTATAGTTGTGTAACAAAATTTAAAAAATGCTTTATAAATAAAACTAAAACAGCAACTAACTTCTATATCACTCAGTGCGTTTGTAATAGTAACTAAAATCTTTTTTGCAAATTTCTATGGTGCCACTTCAATAGAAAGTCATCCCTACCTAACAGAATGAAACCATGGCACAATTGAACAGAATGGTCTTCAAGCGCTTGCAGAACAGACACATATGGAGGCTAAGGAGTTAACTTTAAAAATTAACCTATTATGCAACTTATTCCAGGACGATGGGCCGACCACAGCAAAACTTCTGTGGCGAAATTCGCCAGTTCAGTTTAAATGTACGCTTTTTATTTCTTTTTATAGGTATTTCTGGCGTTTCAGTTTAATTATGAACGCTATTGACTGTATTTTTCATTGCATAATTATTACATAGCATTGGACCCGTTGCGAGTTTTAGGGTTTTTGCGTTCAATTTGTATGGCATTGCTATTGACGACGGTACCGGATCGAGTTTTTGGTTCATTGAGGACACTTTACATGTTAATTCTACTGACATTCGAACCGGTGCGGAAAATCTACCGTTGCCAAGGGCAACGTATTGTGTGACGTCGCAAAGTCGAACCGGAGCGGGTTTCGTGGCTATGAAGAGCAACTCCAATGTATTTTTGACGGTGTTTGGTACCGGTGCAGAAATCGAGACGTTGCTATGGGCAATGCATTGTCCGACGCCACGAACTCGAACCGAGTTATAAATAGCATTCTATGGTCGGTTCGAAAACCGAGTGGTTGCTAGGGTTATAACCCTTTGTGTGACGTCACGAACCTGAACTGGTTCGGATTTGGGAATTCGGCGCCAATTTTACTATGGGCGAGATGGGCTGGTACCAAAATGATTTGAACCGCAATGCATTAGTCCCATTTCGCGCCAAATTTTGGTACCGCTGGAGGGTATAAAAAGTCTGCAGTTTGCATGATCGTGGCCAGTCGTTTTCAGTTTGCTGTGAGAAGTTGCGTCAGTCGTTGCAGTGAACTTTCGTCGTCTACTGTTGAACTTGCCGTTGTACTTTCAGCAAAGACGTTGCGAAGAAGTAGTTGAGCGTCTGAGGTTTCTTTTATGTAGCAATTTAATCGTACGTTCAATAGTTAGGCAAGTTAAGTGTATAATAGTTTGCAAGAACGTTCTGTTCCGAGATTCTGTCATTGAGAAGAATTAACCTTCTCCTTTGTGAACTCGTTAAAGAAGAAGATTGAAACTCATCAGCGTTGTTTGACTCTACATGTTGACTCTGTTGACTGCCAGTTATTTCGCGAATACCGGCTATTGTAAGACACTATATTAGACTCTTCGCCAAAAAGCAGGAGCCGGACTCAGCGAGTACAGCCTGACCGAGGTCCTGGGTTCCTCTGGCTACCTGGTGACGTGAAAGGGTCCCAGTCTCGACCGTGGGAGAGAGCGACCTTCCATCTTCGCACCTACACGGCACTTACGCTGTAGCCTGATACGAAGAAAGTTAGGTACTCCCACGAGTAGCGGTTCCTCACCAAACCCGGGTTCGCCACACTTCTATGCTGGACCGTACACGTTGAAGTTTAGACAACAAAGCGAAGAAATCTGCGACCAGAGGTGGAAGAGACTGAGACGCAAAGCTCCTTAAGATAATATGGAGCATATAGCCTGCAAGACAATCACGCATAAACAGCAAGATCTTAAACACAATAGGATTTTGTAGAAGTAACCAGAGCAGCTCCTGCTACGGGAAACTAGATACATTATGACCAAACTTAGGTATAGGCCTGAAATTAGAGTAGTAGAAGTTGTGGCGATGTCTCTAAACTACATTTATATTTTATTAAAATATGTAAGAAGCTGTGAAGCTATGCTGCGTTAAGCGTTATATTAATAGATTATATAGATAGATGATCTAGTTAAATTAATTAATTACTTACCAGCTAAAACCAGCATTATAAGGAATAAATATATAGATAGAATTTCGGGATACGGTTTGCCGTACTGGATTATTCAATGTTTAGGCCTATAAACAGGGAACCATGACCGAATAATTCAAATCTTTACCGTTAGCGAAAGTGTCGTCTGCTCGATTGACTGCTTTGGCGGCATAAGGAGCAGAATACTGTACAGGAATCATTTGGGGGTTTGGTGGACATCACTTGAGCAGTGGTGTAGTAGGAAAAAAGCATTGGGTATAATGAAAATTTTTTTCGCGAGCCAATGACGCATACACTAGTGCTTGAGTTCTCGGGCGCACAGCGCCCCAGGAAATCCGACTTGGGGTCTGGGGAGCATCATAAGCTCTCCCAGCATAGTCCGGGGCAGAGCACCGGCCACAAACGATTTTAAGGAATTTAGTATTCAATTCTTGCATGAAAAACTGATTTGAAAAAAAGGTATTTCTGACAAATGAAATAACTTAAGAAAAATCAAAACCTTGACGACATTATGAAAGAATTTCAAGAAAGGTTGAACATGTTGAAAGACAATCACATCAAACAGAATAAAGAATAGTACAGCATAGAGTAGGGCCTATAGTACAGTCGAATAGTACGTCTGTTAGATACCGCTTATTATCAAGTTCCAACCAGAGGCGAAAATCTGTACATAACTTTGGGGGACAGATTTTTTCTGGGCCGAATTTGTGTACTTTGGGGACAGAAAGGCCTCAAAACTCTGAGGGGACAGTCGCCCTCTGCCCCCTAATTTACGCCACTGGTTCCAACCCTGTACAAGCCTACAACATTTAGGTCTAGGACATTACCCCCGGACATTTCCCCCCGAAGTTGGACTGATGAGAATAATTCTTCACCTTAATAGAAGTTGGATTGATGAAAGAAATTCTTTTCCTTAAATAGAAGCTGGATTGATGAAACAAATTCTATGCTTAAATAGAAGTTGGATTGATGAAAAAATTATTTGTTTAAATAGAAGTTGAAGTGATGAAAGAAGGTCTTTGCATCAACAGAAGTTGGATTAATGACAGTTATCATGGACAAGCTACCTACTTACTGTTCGGGAAATGTCCGGGGGGGGGGGAATGTCCGGGAATGTCCGGATGGGGAACTAGGGGCAAGATGGACCCTTGAGGCATGATGGATCCCTGCAATATAAGGCATCTATGATGTCGCGACCTACCGAATGTGCTTGAATTACTTTAATACTGTTGACGACTTGATGCATTGTTTGCACGTTCGGGCCAAAACGAAAGTTTTCCGTTTTTTATGAAGAAAAGTCGATTTTTGACTTGTCTGATCTTATTTTCAAGTGCGGGATTTTGCTAAGTATTCAATTACGCATTGTCGCAAGTTTTTGACACAAGTATATTTTGTTAGACACCCCTTTTGTGTTCGAAGAACGAATTCAATATTGGTGGGATGCACAGCGGATTTAATTTTTCAGTAGTGAAAAGTTTAAACCTTCCATATGAGGCGAGTTAGATCAGTCACCGATGGGGCAAGACGGACCCGTGATCCATCTTGCCCCGTTTATGTAAATTCTACGTGTAGTAGACTGCTTTTATTCAACATTAATTTTTACTACTGTAATAATAACAACAATAGTAATAATAATAATAAAATTATTAATAATAATAATAAAATAAATAATAATAATAATAAAATTATTAATAAAAATAATAAAATTATTTTTATTATTATTATTATATTAACATTAATTAATTATTAATTAATTATCATTAATTTTTACAAATTCAATGACAACAATAATTTTATAATTATTAATAATTTTTATTATTATTATTAATAATTTTATTATTATTATCATTTTATTATTATTACTATTACTATTACTATTATTATTATTATTATTATTATTACTATTATTATTATTATTATTATTATTATTATTATTATTATTATTATTATTAGGCCTATTATTATTATTGTTGTTGTCGTTGTCGTTGTCGTTATCGTTATTATTATTATTATTATTATTATTATTATTATTATTATTATTATTATTATTATTATTATTATTATAATCATTATTATCATTATAATAATCATACAGAAAATGCAGAAAACCTGTATGTAGGCTTATTTTCTCGCTGAGCTTTACCGTCCAAGGACGGGCAACCATCTAGTGTTGAAATAATAGTCTAACAAGTCTTTTGTGTTATTCTCACTATTTATTATAGAGATAATCACATTTGTGCATCAAATCCTATTCTACATGAGCTCAACACGTGCTAAAAAATAGCCTAATGTGTGGGGACAAGATGGACTACAGTGGTCCATCTTGCCCCAGTATTGGGGCAAGATGGAAAATAATTACAAAAATTTCAATTACAAAAATCTCATCTTCCGAAAGGGATGCAATTAAATTTGTGTTGCCCATAGTAAACTTACTTCGTGGGCTGTGAGTAGAAAAGAAATCGTGCCCTTGTTGCACATTTATGGCTATTTAAATCCGAAAATTCCTTAAGTGGTCCGTCTCGCCCCTAGTTCCCCTACCGTATAACTGGAATCACATATTTCCATAGTGCATGAAGATTGCTGTCATAATTATGTTGGTGCCTTCCAATGACGTGAACGTGTATCTGTGGCACCACGGTCGTTTCGAAGCCGAAGCTATGGCTTGGTTTGATTTGGTCTTCAACGCCAATGCAAGACACTATAGCTATAGCAGCCACTTTCTTGGCATACTTCTACATACTGAATTCTACCCTGCTATTCACGAAGCAATTGTCATCCTCTTAGCATTAACATTACCTGCGACTACGTGTACAATGGAGATGTAATTCCAGCAGTTAAATTCAGCCGGATTCCGCCGGATCTGAGATCCGGGACTTCGGATTTAAGATTTGACATTTATTCGACATTTATTTGCTCTGTCATGTTTTTACACGACGCATTGTACTGAATGACTCAGTAGTTAAAATGCTCAATCAAAGGTGCGCCGGATCTCTGTATGTTTACAGATCTAAAACTCAAATTTGACAAAACCTCTATAAAAATACCCATGTTAGTAATTTCCTGTTTTGCATTTTTGAAGCTCTTGCTAAAAATATTTAACGGTGACCATTGTGTTTTGCCACCTACATAAATAACTCCGGATGCCCATGGCTACAGTCGCAATAAACCAAGAATTTCTGACATCAGTTTGAATGTTTTTCATCACGCTGAAAAGCTCAGGTTATGATAGCACGCACAATACGTGCCCTGTAGTAATTCAGAGAAAGTCTTGGTGAAAGACTCACATTCACTGGAGCTACATGGTATGCTACGGATACACAATGCCATGGCTCGTAGATAATCACGCTCAACAGAAGGGTCTTTGATGCACTTCGATTCCCTCATACACATGTACCTCTGATAGCCTGCTCTGTATCATTGTTACACCTCCTGCACATGCGTCGTACTTCGGTTTCTCCATGCCGAATCGATGGACTATGCTGTTTTCCGTCAGAGTAATATGTCATTCAACATAATATGCCGTTCTGCAGCCTTTCACCAAGACTTTCTCTGAATTATTACAGGGCACGTATTGTGCGTGCTATCATAACCTGAGCTTTTTTATTCAGAATAAAACAAATGATGATGAATCGGAACTTAAACATGAGGCTACCTGCGCCGTATAACCACATTTTTGCAAATATTTGAAGCGTACTTATACTCGCGTTATTCACCAAATTCCAGTGGTATAGGGTGCTAGCTAATCATTTTCAGTGGGTATAAGCCGTATACCTGCGTAGACTCTCGACTACACCACTGCACTTGAGAAACAGTTAAAAACTCATCCGCTTCTCCATGGTCGCTTGATGGAGTTTATGCGAAGTTGAAGAGGCAATCTTCGTAAAGGCGTGTATACAGTGCGACTAACTGCACAGATCCAAGACCTTGAAGAGGCCATAAAAAGCCGTCCATATTATAATAGCAAGTAGATGATAAGATGCTGGTTTAGATAGAATTAATCTAACAAATCTTACAGTTTACATTCCAAGCTATGATTGTACATGTATGATTGTATGCCATGTCTCAACTAAAATTATTTTAGGTTCACATGTTGCAAACGTTCACGTGTTCTTTGTATTATTTATTATATTGAGCATAATTTGACATAGGTACATATGACTGTATTTGACTGTCTCTATGCGACTATGCCTACATCTGCGAAGCTTAACTTATCAGATGGTATTTGGCGTAATAAGTCTTTGATTGTCGTGTATTATTACACTGGTCTAAAAAAAAAATTTTTGGGTCTGGTGTCTAAGATTTTTCAACTGATTTATAGCAATTTGGCAATGCTGAATCCAAGAATGACACTCATTTTTCTGTATCAGGTCATGTTTTTCTGCTAACTCGATTTTAAAGAAATCATTAGAAAGTCGGAAATCAGACATCTGATTTCAACAAGAACTTTGTATTTCTTAACATATTATATCAAAAGGTTACAGAAACTGATGTTTCTCAGCATCATTGTTACAAATTCATGGCTTGAACTTGAGTTTCTTGGAACTCCTTGAAAAATTAGCAGCACGGACGTCTCTTTTCAAGGTCCAGCAGTAATCTGCCATCATTACTGCATCCCAACGCCCCTGATACCTTGTCTCCATCTCTTTCAGGTCTTGATGGAACCTCTCCCCCTGTTCGTCACTCATTGATCCAAGATTCTCAGGAAACCAACTCAAATGGGAGAACAGGTAGTGCATTTTGATGCTCATGTTGCATCCAAGGTTTCTAAAAGCAGTCAGCATCTTGGTAACAAGTTCTTCATAGTTCCTGGCTTTGTTGTTGCCAAGGAAGTTGTTGACAACCTGAACAAAAGCTATTACATGGGTAGGCGAGTCCAAAAAGCCCGGGACACAAATTTTCACGGCCCTCTAGCGGATATGGCAGCCATTTTACAAAATGGCCGACCAAAATACATATTGTTCAATATCTCAGCTTCTAGTTAACTTAGAATCGTGATCTTGGTATCTAAACATACATATTTAGGGGCAAGGATTCCAATAAAACGAATTGCAAACACTTATCTAGACGAAATTGGCAGCCATTTTCCAAAATGGCCGACCAAAATAAAACTTTTTCAATATCTCAGCTTCTAGTTAACTTAGAATCGTGATCTCGGTGTCTAAACATACATATTTGGGGTGAGGATTCAAATAGAACTAATTGCAAACACTTATCGACAGGAAATTGGCAGCCATTTTCCAAGATGGCCGACCAAAATCAAACTTTGTCAATATATAAGCTTCTAGTTCACTTAGAATCGTGATCTTGGTGTCTAAACATACACATTTGGGGCGAGGATTCCAATAGAACTAATTGCAGATATCTATAGGAAATTGGCAGCCATTTTCCAAGATGGCCGACCAAAATAATACTGAAGTTAATATCTCAGCTTCTAGTTAACTTAGAATCGTGATCTCGGTGTCTAAACATACATATTTAGGGGCAAGGATTCCAATAGAACTAATTGCAAACAGTTGTCCTGCTGTGTACAAGGAATTTCTGTGTGGCAACTTCACAGTAAAGAAGACGGGGCATGCATTCTCCAATATTGCCCTAGACCAAGCCCATGAGCAGAACAACGTCTGCGTGAAGGATGACGGAGGTGTGTAGGCATCACACAAAACCCACAGGCCCTACGAAGATGGATGGTGTTTGGACCAGAGTTCGAAGAGTTCCAGGCATCGATAAAGAAACCAGAAACGGAAGCTGACTTTCGACATCATGAGCAGACAAAAATCGCGCAGGTAATATTTTTCGACCAGGTTGATCGAGAAGATGGAAAACCCATTCATCGACGACAGCAATGACCTACTTGTCGTGGATACCAGAGATATGGCTGATACAGTATACTCAATGCGGAACCTCGAGCAAACTGGACAAAAGAAGTATGAAACATTTGTCAACGAACGTCTTGTCCCAATCGCGATCTGTCAATGACAAAATCAAACAAAACAATTTCCTCTCTCTCAAGGCTTCCACATGTAAGAGACAAGTCACGAGCAAAGCAACAGTTGTCATCTGTAAAGAATGACTGTTCACTATTCTTCAGGTTGTACATCTCCTGTCAGTCACATGAAGGAGACCTGGACAAATTCTTTGCACGTGAGAATCAAGCACGCCCATCATAACCCTCGAATATAGGCAAATTGCGGCTAAGAACCAAGTCAGACATTGTCAGCTGCCTAGAAGAGTTTGTTCGTACTTCAAAAGATGATGCCTTCGCAGATATCCACCAAGGCCCTTAACTGTTGATGCTGCTACATTGGATGGAGCAGTCATAGCCAACATGGTCAAGCCTGTCGCTGTATACACCTTCTCAGATTATGCCTCCCATATTTTCAGAAGACAGATAGAGGATGTGCATAGAGTAGATGTGGTATGGATTAATATGTGCATGGCAGATTGAAGACATTCACAGGCAGTGTGAGGGGTAAGGGAAGCTGCCGGCGCGTTGAATCTTCTAATGCTCTACCTAGATACTGGCAGGAATTTCTGAGGAACGACAAAAATAAGTCAGAGTTGTTTCTATTCTTGAGTCTGCACATAGGAAAAGTTGAAATAGAAACAGAAAGACTGATCATAATCACACACCACAGGGACGTGCACTCAGCCAAAGGACACAACTGGACTTGCTCGTTGTACTCACGAAGAAGCTGATACAAGGATTTTCCTGCATGTTTCGATGCTGCCAAACATGACTATCATAAAGTGAGGAAATGCTCAGTTGTCTCTGAAGCTTTGGAGTTGGCCATAGCAGCAGTTCAGCAGCTCAGCATTGACGAATTGTTGGTTGGTTTTGACTTGGACTAAAGCTTTAGATACCCATGGCATGACACGTGCTTTCAGCCCAAACAGGTGCGTGGTCTTCCCTTCCTACACGCATTTAGCGGATGTGACAAATCCATCATCTCCAATCACCCACCATCATCCGCATCAGGCTCCTCTATCCAACACCGCCAAGGCTTTCCACTCGAAACTAAAGTCTCTCCTCTTCAAGAACTCGTACCCCGACTCAACTGATCATCTGTCATCAAACTCTCGACCTAAACGACACCCACCTTATAGCAGCTACTCTGACCCCTCTGATCCTCTGGAAACCGGACTCGGACCTCCTCGGACTACTCTTTTGGACAACCCTTCTGACTAGACGCAGCGCTCGTGAATAAGCTTGGTGCCCTGCGCTTGGCTTTCGAGTGGCGCTTTAGAAGTTTGGAGATTACGATTACGATTATACAGTATAATCCTTTGCTGGCCGCAGAAAAGGACGGCGTGGGACATTTTGAAGACAGTCGATGACGTCTTCACAGCCTTCTGCACCTAAACATCAATTACTAGCTCTGTTGATGAATTTCAGCTCGATGTACTGGAGTGCTTTCTAGTTCTTCTATACGACCGTGCAAGTAGTGAGGAGAAGGTGCATGAGGCACGGAGACAGCTGTTCTCACAGAAAGGTAGACCAATGGATGGCCTTCCACCGACTCAAGCTGCACTTTTGGAACATGCAAAGGGAGCTGCCCACAAGGCAGGTCATGTTTTGGGCACAGATGTTCGTAGCTGTTCTCAAACTAGCATGTCCGGTTAATTGAGGTAGCTGCAAAGGAGGCTGGGAAGCGAAGTGGAACACACTTCCCGAAGCATCTCATACCTCTCGTGAACTGCTCAGATGCGGCGGCGAGAATACCCGTAGGGGACAGTGCAAATGAGTGAAAGCTGCTCTGCACTATACTGGTCTCTGTCTGTGTAAAGGCCTGTGTGACCGTGAATGACGTGGACGATGTATGACAGTTGATTTTCAAACCAGGAAAAATCCCAACCTTTCTCAAATGACGTCATTGGCTGCAATCCCTTGTAGATAAGTGTTTGCAATTAGTTCTATTGGAATCCTTGCCCTTAAATATGTATGTTTAGACACCAAAATCACGATTCTAAGTGAACTAGAAGCTGAGATATTGACAAAGTTTTATATTGGTCGGCCATCTTGGAAAATGGCTGTCAATTTCCTGTCGATAAGTGTTTGCAATTGGTTCTATTTGAATCCTCACCCCAAATATGTATGTTTAGACACCGAGTTCACGATTCTAAGTTAACTAGAAGCTGAGATATTGAAAAAGTTTTATTTTGGTCGGCCATCTTGGAAAATGGCTGCCAATTTCGTCTAGATAAGTGTTTGCAATTTATTTTATTGGAATCCTTGCCCCTAAATATGTATGTTTAGATACCAAGATCACGATTCTATGTTAACTAGAAGCTGAGATATTGAACAATATGTATTTTGGTCGGCCATTTTGTAAAATGGCTGCCATATCCGCTAGAGGGCCGTGAAAATTTGTGTCCCGGGCTTTTTGGACTCGCCTACCCATGTACTATCTGGAACCAAAGGGGCGCGTTGGTTACCAGATGTGAAACTTTTTTCAGCTCCCGTACCCCACTAATGTATGCAAAGCAGTCCCCATCCTTGTCCAGAGCTCTGGTGAATTTCTTGATCAAACCGAGCTTAATATGCAGCGGTGGGAATAAGATCCTGTCTCTGTTCACCAGTGGCTCGTTGATGATGTTCCTTGCACGGCAGGGCAGTAATTCTTCCCGTATAGGCCACTCCTTCTTTATGTAATGTTGTGCTCGATCCCTACTGTCCCACAAACAGAGAAAACATGGGAACTTTGTAAATCCAGACTGTTGTCCCAACAAAAAGTTAACCATTTTCAAATCGACACAAATCAGCCACTCATGCTGATCATAACGAATTTTCTCCAGAACGTACTTCACCGCCTCATACTTCTATTTGAGTGTTGTTGAGTGTGCGATGGGCACAGAGGCAAACTGGTTGCCATTATGCAATAGAACACATTTAAGTGATCGCTTACTGCTGTCAATAAATAGTCTCCACTCTTCGGTTTTGTACTGTGTTACCCCTAGTTTATGCAGGAGCTGTGCAATATCAGTGCAGTACACCAGGTCATTTTAGTGAAAAACGGGAGGTACTCTTCATGCCTGCTTCGGTAGAATGTGATGCGAGCACTATGAGAGAGGAGGTTTTTGTCCTTCAGTCTCGATGCCAACAGCTCAGCATTCGATTTTGACAAGCTGAGATCACGAACAAGGTCATTAAGCTCATGTTGAGAGAACGGATGTGGAGCGTCATCGTCAGGAACAAATTCTTCTCCATCTTCTTCAACACTGGAAGAGGAGGAGAATTCTTCGTCGCTCATGTCGGGAAGATCATGAAATACAGGCACTGGAATCTCATCGCAGTGGGGCATAGGACGACGTGCTGATTCCAGATCAGGATATTTGAGGCAGCTCCGGTTTTTCTTGTTTATTCCAGTTACATCAATGGCACAGAAGTAACAGTCAGTTGCATGGTTGGAAGGTTCCCTCCAAACCATAGGGATTCCAAATTTCAAAGAACTCCTTGTTCCTTTGGTCCACTGACGAAGATGCTCTATGCAGGTCTTGCATATCATGTGAGGTGCCCAAAGTTTATCTTGATCACCCAGCTTCATACCGAAATAAGAATGATAAGCACGCTTTACAAAGTTGGTGACCGGGTTCCTGTTGGCAATAAGGGTGTATTCACCACAGATGTAGCAAAATACATAAGGTTTATTTTTACAAGATCTTCTACCTGAAGCCATCTTTTCACTGCAACAACGATTGAATAAATGAAAGAACCAACTAGAATCTAGAGTTAAAAACGCATAGATATCTCACTTACTATTATATCGATGGCAAGCATAGACACGTAATAAGTTCATCTGGCGCTATATAAAAAAATTGACCTCACTAAACAAAACCAATGTGATTTTTCGATTCAGCACATGAAAATTGTCCTAAATCAGCTGAAAAAACTTAGACACCAAATTTGCTGTAGACCAGTGTTATTATTATATGATTATTTCGTAGTTGAGGTCGTTTTCATCGTGAAGATTTTTCGGTGTTTTACAGGTGATTGCACAACATTACGTTAGGTTGTGTTTACCGTTTTTCTTACGTTAATTTCTAAACTTCATAGTGTAGGACCTAGGGTTACTTAATTGGGGTTGCATGGACCCTGGGGCTGTATGGACCATGGTGAGTTACCAACTAACGCAGGTAGTCACTGGCTTTAAAATAAGTTTGTCTCTATTGGATGCTCTAGTTTACAATAATACTCTATGTTTTCGGCGTGCCAGACGTTGTTACATATGTCGTTTGACCGATCTACGATATCACGTATAGAGTTCGTCAATTACTATTTGTTACTGAAATTTACCACCCAAAATAACGACTAGTTACAAACGTCGGATAAATATAACCAATATATCATTTTATTCGTTGAAATGTCGCGCTTTTGAAGGATATATATTTTCATGCAAGGCATGATGATGCAATGTGACAGATAATATATTGCTTAGCTGTGGCGGCAGTCGTGACCCCTGTTTGGGGCTATGTGGACCCACTGTGAAGGGGCTACATGGACCACGGTCCATGCAACCCCATAGAGCCTATTTCAATTGAATTCTATCGTATTTGAATACAATATTTATTGAATCTATTTGTATTAGGCCTGTATTATTATTTTTTTTAACCCTAGGTAGATAATTTTATGATATCTCAGATGATACAAATTATTGATACTGGTAGTAGACCCTATACATATTATTATTTTTTTTTAACCCGAGGTATCAAGGATCCCTCAGGATTTAGGAAAAATTGCTATAAGGAGCAGGAAATTTGTCTGAAGGGTCAGGCCTCGTCTTCAGGGTTTGCAGGAAAATTGCCGTTGAATGCGACCAAGTTATAGCGTTCGACGCAAACAGACAGACGCTGGAAAAGAAATGATGTCTCGCGTCTGTCGCCGCCAGTGAAAGACATACGACGGCCTAGTTCACTAATGAAGTCCAGAGCCGAAGGATTGAACGGGCCCAAAGTCTCGATGGCCACGGGCTGAAACAGATAAGACGTAGGAAGCCCCTGGTACTTCTGAATCTTACGGTTGGCCGCCTGCACTGAAGCGGGCCCAACCGAGCCGGCTCCGATGTAAGAAGCCGCACAGGTGTGGACGACCGTTGCGTCCCAAGCCAGGTACTTCCCTCCCATCCACGGTATGAGGGTGGCTCCATCAGGTCTTTTACCATCCACTCGAAACAGGCCCGCTGGTTCCTTGGTACTGGGGACGTCCGCCTTGAGTGATGTAGTCGAGTCCACCTTAGCCGAGTCGAGTCCGAGTCCACGTAAGCCGAGTCCGAGTCGAGTCCGAGTCCAGAGTTGCTCGAGTCCGAGTCACAAAGGATCGAGTCCAAGTCCGAGTCCGAGTCCTTCAACACCAAAATTCACTGAAACACGCAATTTAATGGCATAGAAAAATAACAGCACATTTATGCTGGAAGAATTATTATTATTATTATTATTATTATTATTATTATTATTATTATTATTATTATTATTATTATTATTATTATTATTATTATTATTATTTTTTTATGCCCCGAGGTATACAGGATCCCTCAGGGACTTGAACATTATCTATTGTATTATTATTATTATTATTATTATTATTATTATTATTATTATTATTTTACACTGCCATTTACAACGCGCCTAAACAAAAGAATCTTGCACAAAAGCGCGTAACAGGAAAGTCAAATCATATTAAATCTTAAACTAATAAAGTCTTAAGATTACTTTTGAAGAGCGATAATGTAAAGTAATGTAGCTTGTCCGCTGCAACTTTTGGCTTTGGGACCTCAGCCATAATTTTAATTACAAGAATAATTGAAGAATTACGCTTTGAAAACTGATTTCTAAACAATGAGATTAGACTAAGGTATTTTAATACTACTTTGCTGCCAAAACATCTGTTTCTAGATACATGCTAGGCCTACGGCTCCTAAGGTTCGTGCGCAGAGGGCTGCAAAATCGCTTAATGTTCGATTGCCATTCGGCTGGCCCTGCTGCGCGAATGGGGTATTCCGTTAGGTCAGAAGCGCTGTAAACGGGTCAAATCTCCCTTCGATGGCCTTGATCTTCAGGCGCTTTATTCTGCCTAGCCATTACTTGGGGGGGGGGGGTATGGCGGTGAAGAATTTTTCCAGCGGCTGCAAACTCCAGAAATTCTGCCAAACGGGCCTCTTGGGCGCATCTGATACACTCATTAACTCCGATGAGTGCAGGAGCCGAAGAATATCGTCTCTGGCAGGGTGGGGTATGATCACCCGATGCCCTTTAAACGCCAACCCTCCACCTACGGCAAGCTCTTTGATATCTAATGCGCTCTTTAGTTTAGAATACCTATTTTGGACTCGTAAGTAAGGAAGTATACAAGTCGTTTTTTATCGTGAGACAAAATTGTGACTCGGAAACCGAGTCACCGAGTCAAATTCGAGTCCAGGGCCTTCGAGTCCGAGTCCAAGTCCGAGTCATGACAAGCCAAGTCCGAGTCCGAGTCCACAAAAAATCGGACTCGAGTCGGACTCGAGGCCTAGGCCGGACTCGAGTACTACATCACTGCCGCTTTGACCAGGGCGCGCCATATGATGTCATTAATGGCATGGTGACGCAGAGAGCGCCCAGCTGCCCTCCTACACACAAAGCCGTGATGGCCCTCCGAACTGACCAAGTCACCACACTGGCACCTATGGGGGCACACAAGGCCAAGCCAATTATTATTATTATTATTATTTTTTTTTTTTTTGCCCCGAGGTATACAGGATCCCTCAGGGACTAGAATATTAACTATTTAGAATGTAAAATATCCGGAATGGCCCTATTCGTCTGTTTCCTGGCTGGTGAAAGTGCCTCTGAACGCCACCGCGTTAAACCGTTGTATTGTTAGCGAGAGGCGTTGAAATAAAAAAGATGTTTCCCGCTGGTCCCCCGTGGCGGTGCAGAGCTTTTGTCCCAGGTCCGAAAGGAAGGTCAGGCCTTCGTTGTTGATCGGGCCCAAGGTTTCGAATGCCAGGGGGATGAAAAGGTAGGTGGAGGATAATTCGATGTATTTGTCGATTTTGCGGGCCGACGCTCTCTCAGCCGCCGCACCTGCAGCATGGGACGTGTCCGGCAAATAGGAAGCGGCCAGGGTGTCCGTCACGGTCGCGTCCCATATAAGGCATCGCCCGACGCGCCAAGGGATGAGGGTAAGGCCATCTGGTCTTCTACCGTCTGTCCTCACGAGGCCCACGGGCTCCTTTGTGGATGGAAAGCCTGCACGGACCAAGCTCCGAAAGATTAGATCATTCAGAGATGCATGTCTAGGCAAGCGACCTGGGCCGAGGGCGCAGGAGAGCCCGTGGTGGCCATCTGCCATCACCGGAGCGCCGCAGGGGCACCCATGTGGCTCGCAAAGCCGGACCCCTAGTCGCAAACCCGCCGCCACCCTGACCGACTCATCATCCAGCCTAAGCCCGCAGTTGGTGACGGGGAGGGCCAGCAGCCAGTCCCCCGCATGTGGGGCTGCTATCGCCTTGAGGCGTGCCTGATTTGTTGGATCGGGGAGCCTGGCGTGTAGACTAGAAACGACCCCGTCGATCAGGGGTTTGTCCCATGCTGACTGTCTATGGGCGAGACCGCCTTCTGGACATTGCGTTGCGCAATCCTCGCGCCATCTGGCCTGCAGCGCCTCACGTTGTGGGTCTGCTGTGGCTGCGTCTCCCAGCATGGTGGACTGAAGCAGATCGGTGCTCGCGGCTGATGCCAGAAAGGCGGGTAGTGCCAGCGATGTCACCGATCGGATTCCCAGTCCACCCCTTTTAATAGGGAGTGAAGCCTGAAGCCATGCGTCGTCCGATAGGGGGAGATTGAGAACCCTGCCTAGGCCAGATCGCAAGGCTGCATCATATTGCGCTAGTCCCGGGTGATCTACACAAGGACAGCTGCGTAGGGTATGGAGCAGCTTCGTAGCGCTGAGCGAGTACCTCAACAGAATGAGAGCATCATGCATCGTTATGTCCACTAGTTTCTCAATCATCCGTTTTAGTTCGGTCGTGCGAGCCCCCAAGGCCTCCTCCAGCGCCCCCCGGGTTGAGAGAGGGGCCCCCAACAGCGTAGCATTCTGGGGACTGGTCCTTGTGAAGAGACCCAGTTGGTGGTTATCCTCTGCGATGCCAGGAGAAGTCGAAATTATCTCGCATTTTGAGCGGTTAAGTTGTAAACCGAGGTCTTTGCATTTCAACTCCAATTGTGCCACGTCCTCGGCCACCACCTGCGCTCTCCCTCCCAATGTGAGGTCGTCCAGAAAGCCCAAAGTGAGCGGAGACGACATCTCAGCCAAAATGGGTTGAAGGGGAAGGCAAAAAAGCAGAGGGCCAAGTGGGTCGCCTTGCTGAGGTCCGACTTGCGATAAGAGGCTGAAGACACCGTATTTAAGATTCGATGGTTCAGAGTAGGCCAAGAAGCAGAAGGATGCGAGTTCTGGGAGTATTGCGTAGAGCGATAATAGCATTTGGTCTCTGAAGAGGCTGTTAAATGCATTAGAGAAATCTAATTTTACTAGGATTGATTCCTCGTCCAAGTTATCCAAGAACCGTCTTGCGGCATGCACCGCCGCCTCACAGCCCCCCGCCACTCCCACCCCCACCTGTCTCGGGGATAAGTATGCCGCAACTCTGGGTGCTGCGTAAGCAGTTGCACATTTGGCCGTTAATCTCCGCCAATAATAGCCGATGACAATCGGGCGCAGACCCCCCGTGCTTTTGCGCAGGGCGAAGAGGGTGCCCCCAAAGAGGGTGGCACGGATCCCAGAGGGGCAAGAGCCGGCCAACAGCAAGTTGACTAAGGCCGTGATTGCCGACAACAGCCCGGGCCCCAAGTCTGGTTGGCTTACCAATTCCAGAATGTGTTGGGGGCGGATGCCATCCGGTCCCCCCGAGGATCCAGCGGGAAAATTGCGGATGCTGGTTAATACCTCAGCCTCAGAAACCTGAATGGGGGTTGCTACGGGGGGGTTTGGTATGGGTAGTCGGTCTTCCGGGGGGGCCGGGTGTTTCAGCCTCAGTTCCTCCAGTGTGGTCTCGTTAATTGGGACTGGTTTGTCATCAGAGCAGAGAATTCGAGCTGCCGCCCTGATGTTTCCGTCTTCCAGCTTTGCAGACACCGCTGCAGCAATTGTCTGCCCCCGGCCTAACGCCCCCCTTCCCCCCAGGTCCGAGCTCTCCCGCGGTGTGAATAGCGTGTCCATCTCATGTGGCACCCTGGTGAAAAATTCGCTAGAGCGTGATTTGATTTTAGAAGTCAGATTGTGGCGTCTGCCTCCTCTCGTGGGTTGGGAAAGCGTGAGGGCCCCAAAAGACAGCAAGTGCTGCCAAGGGAGAGAAGATTCCGGGTCCTGCAAAATGCGACCGATAATGGTTGTCAACAAACCACTTAGGCTATGTCTGGCCGCTTTCGGTATATGTTTAATGAGCCTGGTTTGTAAATAAGGATGAGGGATAGGATCAAGATCAGTTTCCGACCGTGTGACGGCCGTCGATGTCCCTGGGGCTCCCGGGGCCGCCTGGGTCGGTGCCGCGTCGGGCAACGCCGATGGGCAAGGAAATGCCATGGGTGGTTTATGAGAACCTGAGCATGGGTTATCCCTGGGTCCATGCCTGTGCACCAGTCCATTTTTATGGTGCAGCTTCCATTCGGAGAAGCATACTCCGCAAGTTCCCTTAGCTTTTGGTAGAGGCCCTTTTTGGGAGATGTTACCTGGTGTTTGTTCCATATTTGAGAAGTTAAACGCTTCTGAAATACGGCCGCCGACGAGTAACGTTAAGTAGGTCAACGAACGGAGGGTGTGTCAGGCCAATGGCCGACGCCTAACGCGCTATTTCTGCCACCAATACGTATCGAAAATAGTTTCAAATACAACCTGGAGTATGTAAGAGGCCTTTCACCCTAGCCAGACGTGTTGTTAGTTAAAAACTGTCAGTAAAATCAAGTTAGCGTCGGAAAAACGAAAAGAACCCGACACTAGAAAAACAAGCCGCCATCATCGGCCAGGGCCATTCCAGAAAAAATTATTATTATTATTATTATTATTATTATTATTATTATTATTATTATTATTATTATTATTATCATTGTTAAAACACGGTAAAGCTTAGTGTTGTTGAGGTGGACGCTCCTCAGCGCCGGGCAACCTCGACATGGTGCCCTGGAAGGCAACCGCGTTGAAACGCTGGACCGTAACCGACAGGCGCTGGAGGATGAATCCTGTCTCTCGGGTGTCTCCGGATATTTTCGTCAGGCGGCGACCCATCTCGGAGATGAAGGCGAGACCCTCTCTGTTGAGAGGGCCAAGGGTCTCCAGGGCTACAGGGACGAAGGTGTACCTCCTCTGTAGATCTGCGTATTTGGCGTGTTTCCTTGTGGCAGCCAACTCCGCCGCCCTTCCAGCTTCGGTCGCCGTCTCAGGGATGTATGAAGCGGCCACGGTATCCACCACCGTTGCGTCCCATATCAAGGTCAGCCCGTTGCCCAAGGTCCGCCCGTTATTATTATTATTATTATTATTATTATTATTATTATTATTATTATTACTATTATTATTATTATTATTATTATTATTATTATTATTATTATTATTATTATTATTATTTTTTTTTTAACCCGAGGTAGATGTAATCCCTCAGGAACAAAAAATTAGGTTAGGAGTAAAAACGTTCTCCGAGAAATCAGGCCTCGTCCCAGTTTACACAGCCATCCTGAAATGTGCCTCTGAATGCAATGGCATTGTGGCGCTGCACACAGATGGAAAGACGTTGGAACAGAAATTTAGTTTCCCGTTGATCTCCAGAGACAACTGAAATGCGACGTCCCAGCTCAGAGAGAAATTCTGCACCCTCAGCGTTTACAGGTCCAAGGGTTTCAAAGGCAACGGGAACAAACAAGTGGGTTGCAGGCAACAATGCATATTTGGCAGTCTTATGAACCGCAGCTTGCTCAGCTGCGGAGCCTGCTGAAATTGCAGTCTGTGACAAGTAGGAAGCAGCACAAGTGTGGACCACTGTAGCATCCCAGGTCATGTATTTGCCAGCAGACCAGGGAACAAGACTTAGTGTAGCACCATCTGGCCGTTTGCCATCGGTCCGCAGAAGACCCGTTGGCTCCTTCGTGCTTGGGACATCTGCACTCTGTAGTGAACGCCAAATTAGATCATTTATGGCATGATGGCGGATAGACCGTCCCTTCGAAAGTCTACAAACTAGCCCATGGTGACCATCTGAGCCAACAGCATCTCCGCATCTACACGTATGAGGGCGACAGAGGTCAAGGCCCAACCGAAGACCAACTGCCACTCGCACCGCCTCATTATCAATGCAGAGGCCACAAGAAGGCCAATCATGGGGCAATATGGACCTTATTGTAAGTTTTACTTTTTTCTATATTTTGAAATAAATTGATATTAATTGTTCACAAACAATTCTGTTTTTGTTTCTTTATGATGAAAGTGTTTGGATGCAATATAATTGAACTGAATGGATGCTCAATTTTGCTTAGAAATACTCATATAAGTTAAGTGGTTCATATTACCCCATGTTACCCTATGTCAACGTAATTTTTGCACTGCTGAATAAGCGGAAGTTGACATCGGAAATTGTTATGACGTCATATCGATGAATCATCGGGTTGTTGCTCTATTTGATTGGTCAGCGTTCACGCATATATCTGATTGGTGAGCGTTTACGAGCAATATATCTGATGTCAACTGTTACACAGATGTATTGTGTGGCGAGCAGATTTCATAAAAGTCCTTTGTCGTGTGCTAAGTTGAAAGTTTGAGATTTAAAATATGCTGTTGATAGAGTAGTAGACCCTTATTTTAGATGCTCTGCCTATTCAAGTAGGCTACTGTTATGATGGACGGTTAATATCCGGCTAATTAATTTGCAATCGAAAATTCAAGACTCTCAATTTGCAAATTCAAGACTGTCTTAATTTGCAAATTTAAGACTGTCTTAATTTGCAAATTCAAGACTTAATTTGATTTACCCTGGGACTATTCAGTAAAAATAGTCCCAGATTTACCATTATATTAATAATCGGGCGTTAGGTCCGTTCGAAACCTCTCGATTGACAACTTCGGAAGTCGTACGAAGTATTATTCACTATTATGGTAATACATACAAGTACATACTATACGTACATAGCCTACTCTACTTTAGCATGCTTCGCTGTGGTCGGTCCATCTTTCTGAAATAGGTTGCTTAGCAACCTCCATAATGAACTTCTTGGTCTTTCCCTGCAATAGTTCCTTTTCCGCAAGCGTTTGAAAACCATTCTTTTCGATCGTGGTTTAGTTTTGTCAGGTCGGGAGTGCCTCTGAGGAGTATCTCCAAGTGGCGATATATAAATTTACGATTAAGATTACGATGCAGGCAATCACTGGCAATATCCGCTGCGTATTCACAGGGTGTAGATGCAGCTCTGAAGGAAGACCATTCCAGATCACTGGACCTACCACAGAAAAATCTCGATTCCACACCTTTTTCTGCGGAGGGTAGGAGGCGACGCCCTGGGACACCCGAAATCAAACAGAGGAAACAGCACTCTACTGAGGTTTGTACCGGTAATGGGAGAGGCATTCGCTTAAACGAGGACTTCAATAAATTATCTAGAAAATTTCATCTTCTTACAGAGGGCAGCGTACAGGAGCTGACAGTGCGGCTATTAGATTCTGATGGAATAGATATTAACATGTACGGCCAGATATTCTCTGTCACACTTGAAGTAAAAGCTCTTAGAAAAGATCTCAATGGATGCAGATTTTTACGTAACATCATGACTATACACACAATAATACAATACAACTGTAATTTGATAATGCCCTCCTTACAAAGTTCAGAAGTGCACATTGAAGCTGGGCAACTATTAAGAGCCATAAATAGACTGAAAGATGTAAGTTTTGAGTTTAGAGCGAAAGACAGTCTCGCTAAGAGAGTTGCGAACATGAGGAGGTAGAGAGTTCCAGATGGAGGGACCGGCAACTGTGAATGAGCGCCGGCCAAAGACAAGTGGCTATAGGCCTTCTCTTTCATGGAATGCTGGTGGGTTTCGTATTGCGAATGTTAGTAGAGCAGAACACATTTATGATGCTATGAATAAAGCTCATGTTTCTGTTTTGGGCAAAGCTTCTGGCTCAGAAGGAGTATTCGCGGATGGCAATTTAACCACAGGCCGCGTTGAATCTGACACCTTGTGAGTACCTGTTACCGCTGCCCGAACCCTATATAAAAGTTCTGTGGTAGCCTAGATAATGGAAAGATGGTTCTATTCCCGGTCGGTCGGTTTATCAGAGATTAATTTCTCGGATCTTTACTGCGGGTGGCTCGGTCGCAATATAAACGTGGAGTACGAGGTTGTACTCTGCCTCCGACACTAATCATTTTCGATATGAAAAAGTGTCGTTAAGCCCAAGTACACACATAATGGAAAGATAACAGTTAACAGAGGGCTCCTCGTGAGACTCGCACTGCACGGCAGCAATTCCAACAATGCATCTCTCTTATGTCCCAGGCTGAAGATATCCGCACTATAAATGTCCCACCTGGGCAGTTCGATGCCCGCAGTTCAATTTAATTGTCTACGAAAGACGTGCCGCCAATGCTGAATTGAATGTTACTCTCTTGATAGAGGAACTATGAAGCATGTCATTGTATCCTACTGTAGGCCTACATTCGGCTGATAGAAGATAGGAGAGATAGAGACTGTCCTTAGATTGGAAGTAGAAAATAGAGGGTGGCTATGCAAGAAGCTGAGTAAGTATTCTACCGCACTGCTGTAGTTAGCCTTGGGCTTGAATAGGTGGGGCTGCCACATTGGCTACTTCCCGCCTGGTATTGCTCTCGAGGGGTTGACTGTGCGAACAAGTTTCCTCGACATTGCTGGAACTGTCATTGGCTGTTGATGTTCGGTCAGAACTTCAAAACACAATTCCATCCGCGTTTTGGCCAACAGCTATTATCTCCACAGTTGTGTTGCGAAGGCTCTGCAGGACACATCTATTCTCGGTGAAATAGAGAAGACGTAATAGAACACTGAAGGCGACTTACAACACAAGGCTAACAAGGGTTCCGTGGCCACCATAGATTAGGGTCATAATGCTAATTCATAATTCTAATTCTAATAATTCTAATTGAAGCAGAAAGGAGAAGAAGCCCTCGTAGAATTTATCAAGAAACTTGCCTCCACTGTCCAGTGGCGGCGTATTGAATTGTGGTTTGGGTGGTGAATCGGTTGTCCCAACTGTACCACCGCCATACGATTAGTCTGCGTAGACCTAATGCTCTCATTTTGGCCCGACACGTCATGTTATACGATCTGAGCCATACATGTAGCCTACTACAAGTGGTCTACATCTACATCGTATGGACATATAGAGCAGATGAAGTCAAGATAGTGGCAGCCATGTGTTTTTCTTCTTGGAAGGCGGCTCGGCAGGGCCTCCAACAGAGAGCCTTCCCTACTGACATACGGTTAAAACTCAACTGCTCCTGATAGCAGTTGAGTTTTAGCAGTGTTGGCCACATTTTTGATAGGCCAGTGGTGGCCCAATGTTAACCCCAAACATCGTTTTGTATCTAGCACTGATTTGGTTTACACTTCTGGGCGCAATCATCCCTCTTTTGCATCTACTATAGTTTTGGTTTAGGCCTACATCATTATAGAATATAGAATTTCAAGTGGTCTATTTCTGTCTACTCTCTCTCTCTCTCTCTACCATTAGGCCGCTACTTGGTTAATGTGTCTCCGTTTGATGCCTACTGTTATTTCCCAGCCTTTTTAATTTTACGTTCATTCAAAACTTCTTTTTCCTTTAATTAGATCGTCACGCATGATAACTCTTCACTTTCTTACGATTAATATCAACCTTATAATCGTACTCCAACTTTACCCTTAGCAATATAACGTAGCCTACAATTGTCATTGTAGGCTACGAGTAACTTATTACCAGATCCTGGCAAGAATAGCAGTACTTTGTCACCGACTTCTAACTTGCTATTCCCACAAAACGCTTAAACAGAAGACCATTTCTCATGACAAATTAAATTTTTTCTGTTTGCCTTTCCTCATCGTTTTCCTGATTTGCCAACTGTCGATCGATATTTCTTCAAGGTTTCATCTTCTTCTTCCATTATTTTAATTTCTGTTGGTAAACTTAATATCAGGCAATTCGACTATTTTAAGAGGCCTATTATATTTCTCAATCTTTGTAGTCGACGCTCGCGTTTCCATTGCAGCTGTAGACTGCGGATCTAAACGCCTATTAACGTCATTCACCATTATGACGTCATGTTTCATTTGTGAACACTCGTTGCTACTGTTCATTTTATGTGTCCGTAACCCTGAGTTTCTCTCCGTCCCTTTCTATTTTATCTCTTCGTATCTCTTAGTTTCACTTCGGATGCTATCACTTATATAATACATCCCTTGTCTTTTCGCATAGGCTTTCTTGCTTTCAACGATGAAGGTCTTCATCGTTTTAATGATATAGCGTGTGTCAGTTGGAGGCGTGTCTTAAGTTTTATCTTTAATGAACAAATATTTCACCCCATTAATCTTCCCTATAATGATCGGTTTTACTGGATTGTCCATCACTAAAACCTCTATCTGCGCAGTAATATTGCCCGTAGGGAAATATCGTGTCCTACCATCAATCAGGGTACACATTGTTTCTTTCCCTGTTAAGGCAGATTCGCCTACAAGTCTTCTCTTGACAACACAACATGTACACTGTAGCACCCGAATCTTACAAGCATTCAAAACTTTCTCTATTGACCTTAACTGTGTGTGCTGATGTCATGCTTCACCAGGATGCTTTACAATTATTAATTATCTTCCACCTGCATTTAACTTGTTACGCATTATTATTATCAATATTATTACTTCGATGTTTTACAATTATCATTGCATAACTGTTGTCCCATTGTGCGTTTGCAAATGGCGTAATAAAGACCATACTTACTTACTTACTTATATCATTTAAGTTTAACTGATTGTTGCCAGTGGCCACCATATTATCCAAACATCTTTCTTTCTTTGTACGTGTTTCTTGTCGATCAACTAATTCTGGATTCCGCGTCACATCACATCTGACTTTTTCATTTCATTTCTTGCTTTGAGTAGACTATTTTCAAGTGTCTGAATTGTTGCTGATGTGTGCTTAACAAAACCCTTAGACTTATTTGGACATTCAAAGGATCTATGTCCCATTACTTTGCATATTGTTACATGATGCTACCTTACCTTGTTTCAGCTAAAGCTACGTAGGCTACATTGTGGTAGCCTATAAAGTGAATATTTATCACAATTCCTTACGTAGACAGATACTTTGTATCATTGGATAAGAGGTATCTGAAGAGTTCTAAGAAGGCGTGTTCTTGGCTATGTAAAGGATAAAACGAAGATTGACGAGGAGTTTGACACATTTTGGTTCGGCCTGTTGCCGTTGAGTTTGTTAAGGTGAGGTGCTAAATCTCTAGTTGTAGGCTATAATTAAAGTTCTGCTTACAAAGTAGAAATAAGTACTAACAGCTCTCGGTTTCCTATCGCCTCAAAACCAAGTTGCATAGATTAGTTGCATAGCCTAATATAGAGCACAGTAGCAGCTGATGCAGATCCGCTACTGTTCAATCATTCCTTCGCCATCGGCCGTTTGCCGTCCAAATCGAAGCACGCAATAAGTTTATAGCTCTTTAAGAAAGCTGGAACCGAGGAATCGTCACCAGCGAACTTCAGACAGGTCTCAAATCTAACGTTTGTATCAAAAGTACTTGAGCGTATTGCCAACCATCAGCTGATCGAGTACCTTCTGAATCTCGCCTTCTTCCTCGGTTTAAATTTGCCTACGGGCTTGGCCAGTCCACCGAGACTGCTCTGCTTAAAGTGTTCTCGGACGTAGTCAATGCCATCGTCTTGACGGTTGACCTCCCCAGTTGTTGACCTGGCATCGGAAGGAACAGAGGAGCTTGGCTATTGCGGACTTGATTCGATATAGCGCCTGTGGATAAGCTGGTCTCCCTGACTTGGCTTTTGTGGGCTCTGAGAAATTTTCGAAGATTTATATTACATTAGGGGCCGTCCATAAATGACGTCACGCACCTAGGGGGTCGGAAATTTGTGACGATGTGTGAAATGGGGGTGGGGTCTGAGAGGTGTGACGTCACACCAGGTCTATGTAATTAAATTTAACAATTAACAACAATTTAATTTTAACAATAACAGCACTAATTGTGAGTATTAAATTTTCATAATTTTGTTTATTATTTTAATGTATACGGGCACCATTATTAATAATTTTCTAATTATTTCAATATTTGGTCACCGTTAGATTTTAAAATATGCATGCTCTCCCTATTTTGTTCCACAAAAGAGCATAATTTTGCTTCGCCATGGAAATTGGGTTTTAGAGCTTTGTTACGTCATTTTTCAAGGGGGTGTTACTTTTTGTGACGAAGTGTGACGAGAGGGGAGGGGGTCAAAATCGGCCAAACTTGCGTGACGTCATTTAAGGACGGCCCCTTACATTACACAGATTCAGGCCAACAGGCGCTTCTATCACTACCTGATTTATCGGCTGCATTCGACACAGTCGACCACGACATCTTAATAAACCAACTGTCGCAATCGTTTGGAATCAAAGATAGAGCGCTCAGTTGGCTTGATCCTATATAAAAGGGCGCACACAATCCGTCCAGTTGGCAGGGGAGGAGATGCCACCTATATAGGCCAGTCACCTGCGCTGTTCCACAACGATCAGTGCTCGACTACGAGCCTCATCGGAAAATCTGCTACAAGTCCCGCGGTATGCTTCGAGGTTTGGCGACTGTTCCTTTTCTATCTCAGGACTCACTGCATGGAACAGTCTTCCAGACCATGTGAAGAACGCGCCATCTCTGGAGACATTTTAATCCCAGCTCAAGACTTAGGCCTATCTTTTTAAACAATTAAATGACTGTGATTGACTTTTCGAGCTCTTGTACAGCGCCCTTTACTTCGCTCCTCGGCTGAGCTACAGCGCTATACAAATCGTCTTGTTATTATTGTTATTAGTAGTGTCACAGTGTACTGTGCACTTTTAAAAAAGTACTTTCAGTATTAGCAATTTGCTTATTTTTCTTGAAACTTGAAAGTTGAAATAAATTTAAATCATTCCGAGTACGAAATTACGTAACGCAAGGTCTCTTATACCTCACGAATCAATAACTGACTCGCCGAAAAAATAATCCAGGTAGCCAAAGTGCCGCCCCTCTCAAATTCTCAATTGGCCGCCCGGTGCGACCTCACCCTCTGCACTCCCACACGCCGCCACTGTTAATGATCCTATTCTCAATTGCAAGTCTTTTAAGTTGACCTTTTCTTCTTAGTTCACCTCGTAGAATGTTTACTCCTCGAGTGGACAATACTGAATATAGGATTTCAAGAAATAGCAGAATAACAAATCCGTATCAACTGTATAATCCATATAGATGTTAACAGTGGCGTAACGAAGGGTTTCGGCGCCCAGGGCAAGAGGGCGCCCCTTTCAAATTTTCTTGTTTACTTTTAATCGTTCTTGTCATAATACTGTGTACCACTGAAAGCAATTTTGTGCCCCCTTAGCTGCGCCCGGGGGCGGTTGCCCCTCTGCCCCCCTTCGTTACGCCACTGGATGTTCGTGCGTTTCGATTTGTAAATTTCCAAAGTGTGATTCCATTTGAATCGGTCTATATTGCACAGTAGACGCAGAAATGTTTTCGATTCTCTATCGATCGATCACAATCGACAATTATTATTCACTATAGAATAGCGGTTTAACTTCAAGGTCGAGTTACGGTAAATCCACAAATAACGCTATGGTTCCAATATACTTTAAGTAAGTCAACTACGGCCGACTTCACTAGCGTCCGTCTATTTTTTAAAACTTCTATCGTTAAATCCCCTACCGCTATACATTTTCTGAAATCCCAAGCTCTTGCCAGAAAAATCCCAAGATTGGCCAAAAGTGTACCAAAAAATTCCAAGTTACTGAAAAGGAAAAGGTTATGATGAAATATTAAATGAGTTTTAGCAATCATATAATTATAAAAAAAATGCCTAGCTAAGAACTGGAAAAGAAAAACTGGAGAATAACATTGAATTAACAAATTACAATGTTTAGGCTACCAGTAACAATAATAACAGACGTCTTCTTTCTGTTGCGTGATAACCTACACTGGCTGTGTGTCCTTCAGCGGATCACTTACAATCTGTGCTTGATTACTGACATGGGAATGGATAACCTTACGCCAGACTACATCTCAGACTTCTGCTCTCTATCGTCTTTCTTTTCTAACCTGATCGAGTTTTTTATAATCTGATTCGCTGCCACAACAGTTGTAAAGTATGGTGAAAACTAGCCTATAGACCTTAGAAAAAATCCCAAGATTGCTATGCAAAATCCCCAGATCTCAAGCCGACACCCAAAATACAAAGAGCTTAGGAAAAATCCCAAGGAGTGGTCACACTGTTCCCGACCGTTATTTTCGACTCCCGTTCTCAATCTTCTGATTGGATGCGGCATCGTTCATCACTATGCATGCAACGTATCTCTTCACTTCCTATAGGCCTATACGTCAACACGTAGTCTGTTGCAAAAACTTGAAATTATGATAGCCTAGCTATAGTTTAGCCTTTATTTATTCAGTGTGGCATGTATTAAACTAAAATATCACTCAATAATAGGGGCCTACTCCATAAATAATTAGTAAAAACAAGACATTTGATAATTATTGCATTAGCAAAACTTCCTTTCTTACTTCCTTCAGTATTTCTTACCCTCCTTTCCTTTTCTTCTTGCTTTCTGTCTAATAGTCTTCCGTTCTTCCTTCCATTATTCCTTCTTTACATTCTTTTTTCATTTTCTTTTCTTCCCTTCTTCCTTTTTCCATTCTTCAAATCTTTCTTCCTTCATTTATGTATTCCGTTACTTCCTTCCTTTCCTTTCTTCCTCGAGTTCCTTTTAACCTTTCTGCCTTCAATTTATCATTCCATTCTTTTTCCACCTTTCATTTTTATTCGTAAATTCTTACTTACTTCATTCCTTTCTTTCCTTTCTAATCTTTCGTTCTTCCTTCCTTCCATTCATCCATAATCAATTCTTCAATTCAATTCTTTCTTTGCTGGCTTTCTTCCTGCCTTCATGCGCAATGCTGATGTTCCGTCTTTCACTCTTCCTCCCATCCATTGTTCCTTTCGTTCTTTTGGTGCAATCTTATAAGAAGTCGCTCAGTGCAGACGAGGCCCGGCGTGGAAGGCAGAAGAGAGAGAGGGAGAGGGAGAGGGAGACGAAGAGGAAGAGGGAGAGGAGAGGGAGAGGGAGAGGGAGAGGGAGAGGGAGAGGAGAGGGAGAGGGAGAGGGAGAGGAGAGGGAGAGGGAGAGGAGAGGGAGAGGGAGAGGGAGAGGGAGAGGGAGAGGAGAGGGAGAGGGAGAGGGAGAGGGAGAGGGAGAGGGAGAGGGAGAGGGAGAGGGAGAGGGAGAGGGAGAGGGAGGCAGGATAAAGAAAGAGAGGAAGAGATCCATGCTGAGTTTTTGGAGGGAAAGGCTTCGATTCTGTGCTTAAAGGTCGTTGCTAATGGCGACCTCTGCATTGCATTTAGATTCGCCCTGTGTTCGTATCTTCCGTTCAGCTGTGAAGTCCACTGCAGGCCATGCAGCAGCCACGCATGCGTCGCCTTAGAACACGAACAGAGGTCTGTAGACGACTAAGCAGACGAACTACCGAAACGACAGATACACACAGTGAACAGTACACTAAGACATATACATGGAAGAACCATGCACAGAAAGTGAAAGAAACGTACGAACTGACAGAGGTCATTGGTCAAAACGCAGGCATCTCTGAGATAAACCACAAAGGAGCATGAGAGAGAGAGAGAGAGAGAGATATATATATATATATATATATATATATATATAGAGAGAGAGAGAGAGACAGACAGACAGAGAGACAGAGAGACAGAGAGACAGAGAGACAGAGAGATAGAGATAGAGAGAGAGCGGGTAATGTACAAGTAGGGTTGCCAACTTTGGATTATGAAATTTCTGGACAAGGGCACAAGGCGCGAGCCCCACGATTTGTGGCGATTAGGGCCCCGTCTGGCCGCTCTGGCGGAGCGTCGTAACTTATTTAAAACATGTGAAAATAAGCAAGGATCTGTATGGATAATGGAATAATTATGCGAAGAAAGTACAAAAGGAATATTATTTAATCCACTAATATAACAATATTCATAACGTTCTTAAACGTGAAGTATAATCAGATCTTATTTTCTTTTAAAGCTATACTTCTGTTCACTTTTACTTGCTTTGAGCAAACATTAGACATTTTCAACCAGTGCTTCAGCCTTTGTGCGTCCACATGTAATCTTTTTACTTATAGTGCTTCAGCCTTTGTGCGTCCACATGTAATCTTTTTACTTATTTTGGAATCTGAAAATACTCTGCATGCTAACTTTGTACCACAGTCTTGAGATAAATAACTATGTTGATGTTGTACCCCATGATATGTTAACGCTAACTCAGAGGCAGTGATCTGATCCTTTTCAGCTGAATGTGGATTTGAGAAAAAAAGTTCAATGTTTCCGACATTTTTTTACTGTGACTATTTCGCTTATGTTTATCACCACAAGCATGCTTCCTAGCCGCAGCTACACCTTCCGGTTTTACTGAAAATGAACTACAACAACTTTTGCATCTCACCATTGACGGATCATGACTATTTCGTGCAATCCATAACTTGAATTCCGGATCATTCAGCCATTCGTCTCGAAAACAACATATCCTTCTCTTTTTAGTACTTGCTGTTCTTACAGTACTTTCCACTCCCAACACAGATGGAAGCGATTCTGAATAACCATTTTCACAGTCTTCACTTTCGCTTGTGTCCGTATTCATAGCCTGAAACCTTATAAGTTATAGTCAGTACTCAGTAGTTAATATTCCGTTGATTTTCGAGTGGTTTAGTAAGTTATAGTAACGTCTAATTGTCTCAAAAAACCGTTGACGTCCAAATCAGCAATCTGTTCCTCCAACCTTTTCCTGCTACGATTCTTATCTGCCCCTCTGGCGTCGTGAGAAGCCCGACTCGCGAGTCCTCTGTAGCCTCTGTCAGGCCGAGCCAGATCGTCGCGGTCGGCGCTGCCTGGCCAGCCTGGGTGATTCACAGGCGGACGGGTGGTGGTGGAATCGAGGTGTTATAACCAAGATGGCGGCTTGCCGGACAGTTAACCACGACATCATTCGCTGCCGGCGCTGCCTGGGGTGATTCACAGGCGATTTTTTTCCGTACTGTAACTTTTTCTGGACACTGCATTGTCCAGAACGACCCTCCTCTGTTTTCTGTACACTGGCTGCAATTTCTGGACTGTCCAGACAAAATCTGGACGGTTGGCAACCCTATGTACAAGCATCCTCATCATCGGCCAACGCCTCACACCGCCCGCGCCGCCGCCCGCGCCGCCGCCCGCCTCACCGCCCGCCTCACCGCCCGCCTCACCGACCGCCTCACCGACCGCCCGCCGCCGCCTCGTCCTCGTCTTTACGTCCTCTTCTTTCTCGTCCATGTCCTCCAGGCTGTCATATAATCGATTCGAGTTGATTGGTTTCTGTGCATAACACGTTCCATAGTCTCATGGCAGACCACGGCGCTATATCATTGCTGGGCGGATGCCCATCACAGAAACACACGAATACATTCATGCAAACACAAACGTCCACACAGTCGCACTCTAAGGCTATACATGTATAGGCCTATAGGTCTCCTCGTATGTCCTAATAAAACGGAAGCTGTCTTTCTTGTCGGCATAAAACGGACAGAATAGCTCTATTTCTGCGTCGAAAATGAAAAACAGCCGCAAGCATCATGCGTTATTTTTACAAGAATAATTTCTGGAGAAACATTTTCTAACGATAATCGAACGACACGGTCTTTTGACTATTGTTTAACAAGACCCACTCATTCATTCATTCATTCATTAATTCATTCATTCATTCATTCATTCATTCATTCATTCATTCATTCATTCATTCATTCATTCATTCATTCATTCATTCATTCATTCATTCGTGATGTAGTTGTCACCGTATCCGATGGCGCCTTTAGATGGTGACCGACTTCTGTCTCTGTCCCGATGGAAATATATGTTCATCTTCATCATCATCCTAATCATCATCGTCTTCATCATCATCAGTTGTAACGGGGTGCTCTTGTAACGGGGGGCTGCTCCTTGTCCCCCTTCAACCGTACTTCTACACGGCAAAACCGTGCCTTCTCAGTGGTCGGTCCTCTGTATGAAGCTGGCTACCATTGGCGCCGCGTTTGCCCCCCCCCCTAGGGTCTATACAGACGCATTCTGGTTTAGTCTTAAAACTGTCCTTTTTAGCCGTGCTGGGGTCGTGAGCACCTCTGAGTAGTAACCTAGAAGTTGTGCTATATAAATTAGTGTAATGAATGAATGAATCAGTTCCTGACTCCAGACAAATGGAGGCAATGAGTGCGACATAATGCTCTCCATTAATTGTCCTTAGTCATTTGTCAAGTCCAGTGCTCCTCTTATGGTTAATCCATGTCTTATTATGTCCTCATTTATATTGTTTACCCACAGCAGTCTTGCCTTCTTTCTCTTTCATTTGAATCTTGTATGCAGTGCATTGTTTGAGATTCGGTCAACTGGCATTCTCTCCGCTTGTCCAACCACCAGAGTCGTTACTTAACGACTAGTGTAGCCAAATGATTTTCTGGGTGTGAGAATTACTTTATTACTAGACGGTGTTACTCGGCTTCGCACGGGCTCTCTCTACCTGATATATTATTTGTTCCCCGGGCTAAATATAAATAGTAGACGAAACTCGGCCTCTTATTCTCGAGGTTTTAGTGTTCCATTAGCGAGCGTAATTTTGCAGGGCGATGTAGTGTTTTTATGACAAATGCGCCTGATTTGTATATTTAGCCCCGCCTGACGTGAAAACAAATGGCCGCCGTTATTGATATTGAATGTAACCATATCGAAACCTAAAATGTCCATAAATCGAAATTTAAAGTTAATTGTGAGTTGAGAATAGTAACGTTGACCTACAAATTCTTATAAGGTTTTGTAATTTTTTTTCGTATCGCTAGAGCGTTCCGTTCGCGAGCCTTTAGCCGGACGGAGAAACAAACAGAAGACAAACTTTAAGTCTTATAGTATAGATTTTCTCATCCTGCTTTCGCATTATCCAGCAGTATGACCCCTTTGAGAAAATTAATTGTATCATGGGCTTATATGTCTGGGTTTTCTTTGCTATTTCTCTGCGCCTCCATATCCTGTTCATTTTCACATTATGCTCATAAGCTGCGTCCAATTATCCTTTTAATGGGAGGATGGGGCAGGACAAACCAGGTTACGATTTCCCGCATATGGCATGCCATCAGTCCAGCATAAAAATCTGACGATATTAGTGAGAATAGGTGGAAGTAGGCCTATGATTGATTTGCTGAAGAAATAAAAAATGTGGGAAATTTATATTTATATTTGTTGTAAATTAAGAACAATCAGCAGTTGTAAGTTCCATATTACCCAAATGTCGGGGCATAATAAGATACCCTGTCCCTTTTTGCTTTCGCAACCTTGTTTATCCCCGGAAAAATAAAGAAACTTGGGAAATTTATATTTTTATTGTGATGCCTGTGATCTGAAAAGATCACGATGAACTCATTATAGCCATTGTAATCTTAGCACTGTTCTTGGCACCAAAGTCTGCACGCTGAGCATTAAATCCAATCATCAGTCACCGGTTTAAAGAAAAGTACAACAGATCATACAGTAATACTTAATTATTATTTTTTATTATTATTATTATTATTATTATTATTATTATTATTATTATTATTATTATTATTATTATTATTATTATCATTATTATTATTATTATTGTTTATTATCATTATTATTATTATTATTATCATTATCAT
>JACEVL010000120.1:3277290-3284790 GCA_020284085.1 Aporrectodea caliginosa | reverse complement strand
TCTGTTATTAGATAATTTTTCTAAATGTGCCTATAGCGCTTTTTGGAGTACAACGAGATCCTCATGCCAAACGAAGTGTTTAGTGTAAAGCTGTAGGTACCGGGAGCAGTTTCCATCATAACTGGATCCTGGTTTGGTGTTGTGCTGATATCACCATGGGCATTTTCCAGCAAAGCTAGGTCTTGGTTCAGTGTTGAGCTGATTGCAGCAGAAACATTTGTTTCCATTAGCACTGGATCTAGGATAAGCCTTGAATTTTCATTTATAGGTGAGAATGGGTCAGAACAGACCAGGTTACGTTTTCCGCATATAATTATGGCATGGCATCTATGCAGTTTCTGCAGCAACTGCTTCACGTTCTGTAACTTCTGGTGGGGCAGACTCATCATCTGTGAAAATGTCGGTATCCTATCACAACCGCGCGCCCACAACCGCGCGGCTAATTACCGCGCACAGAAAACCGCGCTGCTAATTACCGCGTGCTTTTCATTATGTCGCCTATCAAAACCGCGCTTCAAGTGTTGAATAACAGTACAATTTTAAATAATGGAATCGATATAACAAAATGGAATCGATATTTTCCAGGTTAATCTGTTATTTAAACATTTCGAATGAAAACAAGACTTATAAACGTTCAATAAATGTTCCATTACGAACAATAACAAAGTTTTAAATGTTCTAAATGAAAAATAGACTGTTAGGCCTACATGTTCTATAAAATTTTAAATTAGCTTTGAACTATAATTTCATTGATCCATTTTTGTATTAAAGGTAGGAATTTGTTGACATAATAGCTTTGAACTATAATTTCATAAGAATTGTCTTTACCTACGAAAATGTTTTACGATAAAGAACTCCACTAGAAGCGCGGTTTTGATCGGCGACATAATGAATAGCACGCGGTAATTAGCCGCGCGGTTTTCTGTGCGCGGTAAGTAGCCGCGCGGTTGTGGGCGCGCGGTTGTGATAGTAAACCGAAAATGTCCGGATTGAATCCATTAACAGCTTAATCCATCGAAGCCGTTTGTATAAATGCATCATTGAATAACCCTGCCACATCATGATCAGTTACACGCATCCAGGGTTGCAAACCATGTACCTGCAGTCTGTACTGCATTTTTAGCGGACCATACAATTCTTTCTATCAAGTGGCTGAGTTCGGTGAGAAGTTTGTGGATGAATAAACAGCATATTTATGCCATTATCACGAGACAAACCTATAGAGCATCAACTGAAATACGGCTAATACGATTATCCAAAATCAAAAGAATATTTCTCTCACGGGAACACTGCAGATTACTTTAAATGCTCCAGCCAGTGAAACAAATTTTCTTTAGCCTACTAATCCAACGAGATTTAGTTGCATAACCGACAGAACCAGCTGCAGGGTGAACCTCGCATAAGGGCTGCAGCTATTTTCATCTGTGGAAAACATAGGCTGACATGGCACACACACTCCAGATGCAGTTAACGCACAAATAGCTGCTATATTTCCACCCCCTTTTCGGAACTTGTGATTCTTTCAACAGTTTTGTCACCTTTGCGTGCAATAATTTTTCAAGTTTTTGTTCTGATGTAACACGAGACTCATCCACGTTGAATATAGGTTTTCACAAAGCTTGAGATTGCCTTTTTCGTAGATATCTGTCAAAAATTACAAAATTTAAAGGTGGAGGATTAGATGGATCGCGGTAGAAATTCTTGAATAAGTAGGACATCAATTTAGAGTTGAAACCTTGTGAGGAGCCTGGGACAGTCAACGCTGAGTGATTGGCGGTATTTTTGTGAGGAAACAGAGAATTTGCAGAATTGAAACTGCATAAACATTGACGTATACCTCAATTTTTGAAAATGCATTGTTTAAAACACAGCTTAGCCCCTGACGACTCTTAGTTGTTTACTGAGAATCGGCGTTCGATTCCTTCTTGGTTGGACGGACTGTGACGGTAACCACGGCTCTGACTGCACGGCTTGGATAAATGGATCCCTGTTTCATTAGGTTGCCTATCATCCTACGCGACTGATCGGACGTTGATCACACGGCTTTTGGTCTTACGTCGTATCGGCACAAAACCATAAGCGTAAAAATGGGTTGGTATCGAAAGAGCGACATAACGAAAGAGCGACGTAACACAAGAGCGACAAATGGGAGAGCAGTTTTAAAAGAGCGACAGAAATATTGCTGATTTGAAAGAGCGACGTAACGAAAGAGCGACATAACAAAAGAGTGACAAATTGGTTATTGTCGTAGTCTAGTTTCTTGGGAATATACTAGGGGTCGTGTATTCGTAGCCAGAAATTATTGGCTATTCAAAGTTTTTATCGAAGAGTTACTTGAGTTTGTTCTATATATGCAAGAGAGAATTTGTTTGTGTTTATTTAGAGGTTCGTTATGAACAACTTCTAAGGACTATAGGTGCGAATTACAGCCATTGTACTTATATTTTTATGTACATCGGGGTTCCGTACTCTGATGTTAGCTTCAAAGGGACGCGGATGTCGGAGTGAATAGGTGAGCGAGTGAAATGAAGCATGAGGTCAGTTTCTGATAATTGCGCAAACTGACCAGTCAATGTTTTGAGATTCTCAGTTTTGGGGAAGATCCTGACTGATGAAGGTGAGCAAGTCTGTGGTTGTAGTTTGATTTTTTTTATAAACAAGCATTAACAAAATAATGGACGACAAGTTTATTTGCAACTATATATAAATATTATATAATCGTTTTACTGAGAAAACATCGATGTCTAGATTTGCTGCTTTTAAATGAGTGCATAATATGTTTGTCGCTCTTTCGTTATGTCGCTCTTTTGAATTTTTGTTTCATTTCTTCTGCTGTCGCTCTTTTGATAATGTATTTATGTCGCTCTTCTGTTAGGTCGCTCTTTCGTTATGTCGCTCTTATGAACCGCTCCCGTAAAAATGACACAATGCTGAGTATTATGCTTCTAGACCTAATGAGATATGTTAACCATCTCAAATATAACACTTAACATCATGACACTAGCACAGACATTGGGAAGCATTATATCTTCCTTTAGTTTTTTCTGTTACGCGCCTTCGTGCAAGATTCCCATTTTGTTTATGCGCGTTATAAATGACAGTTTAATAATAATAATAATAATAATAATAATAATAATAATAATAATAATAATAATAATAATAATAATAATAATAATAATAATAATAATAATAATAATAATAATAATAATAATAATAATAATAATAATAATAATAATAATAATAATAATAATAATAATAATAATAATGGTGACATTCTAGCGCATGCATGAATGCATAATGGTACTTTGAGGAAATGTACGTAGATTTGAGGTAGGCGTTTATATGGATCCAATGACATTGACAGTCTTGACAGATATGCTCTCTTATCAGAGGATGAGTGTTATGAGCGGCACGTGGCAACAGAATTTACCACCGCACACACAAAGAATATTGTAGGAGGATAGCATTACTGAATCCTCTGAATTTCTGATTTAATTCCATCATCCTATAATAAAACGTTTCATAGAATGGATTAAAAAGGACAATAAAAAATATAGACGTGGCGTATGCTCACCGGTCACGAAGGTCGTTGGTCCACCATTGCTGTCATTTTGGCAGATTCTTAATGCAGAATTTGCTAAGCGTGTTGGAATTTTCTGGTGCTAAGTTTATGTACTGGGCGCATTCGTCGTTTCTGCCATGAATATTTTATGTTTTGATAGTATTTTCTTGGCGTGTAGTCTTGGATAACAGAAAAGCACGAGGAGGAGGGATGGGCTTCCTCATGTCCGATGGTCTGGTCTGTGACTAAGGGCCGCGTACATCGTCTGCAACTGAGCATGCGTCTCTTCCGGGAAGCAGCCATGCTACTTTGAAATGACCTAATAATAATATTATTAATAATAATAATAATAATAATAATAATAATAATAATAATAATAATAATAATAATAATAATAAAAATAATAATAATAATAATCTTCGTTTATTATTTCAAACTGACACACCGCAGTATGATTACAATTCACAGTATGAGAGGACAATCACAAGTCATTACAGGGGTCGTATTTAACTGTTTGGCAGACACGCAAGGTGCCCATCACGTCCTGCTGCTCTTTTTACCAACGTCAACTGGCGAATGAAAGACTGAGCCGACCTTTTGGAGGGTATACCGAGAAGCGATCCCGCATCCGTTCTGATCTTCTGCTTTTCTGGCACGAAGAGCAGAAGATCAGAACCCTAAACCCCCCTAAACCCCTCTGTGGCGGGGCTTTAGATAGTCTTGTGGTGCTTCGATCTACCGACCGGCAGACGACGAATACTTGCTGAACGTGCACCCGATGACTCGATGGATAGCCGGATATCTCACACCAATGAGGGATAGATAGCTCAGCGGTGACGTTATCGTCGTTCTCGGACGCTATCGCCTGTCATCACTGCACACTATCAACACAGTTTGGTCCAGAGATGCTGAACATGATGCTGTCAATTGCGGATTAAAATCCACTGATTTGGTTTGACGTGTGTGTGCATGGGCCCACCACTGGTGACTTCTAGCGTTTTGTGCAATGTTTTGCTTACTGGTGATGTTTAAGATCTTAGCAACAATTGTCATTGAGGGTAGATAGCTCAGCGGTGACGCCTCTGATTAATTATGTAGTGTCGCTATATAACGTACCTTAATATGAGGTAAATAAATAAAATAATTTAAATAAAGCTATATTTTTGCAAACAGTGACTGGAACCGAATATCCTTCAGAAAGGAAGTAAACCAAAATGGGCATATCACTCATGTGACTTATTCATAAGCAGAAACTTAATAACTTAGGGTATGTCCCTTAGCTATACTAGGCTAATAGAACATGTGTCTCGCCAATAGTTGGCTTAACCAGTAGCCTAATGGTCCTAACGTTTCTGACTATTTTGCTCTTATTGTTCTTTTTACATTGTTCTATTAGTTGTCACTTAAATAAAATCGTCAGACATCATTATGCCAAATGCCAGGTGTGCAAACGCGGCGCTATTATGCGTCGTATGACTACAAAAGGATTATAATCATTTTGACTGACTCTTCACACAACCTTTCTGAGCAAGTGCACATACACTGCTGCTCTGTGCTCTGGGTCTGTCGGTCGGTCTACCAATTTCCAGACTGACGTATGAAATGAATTCTCGTTAGCCATTGGCTTCTCTACTTCTGGTGATTCTTAGTTAATATAAACTTCTTATGGCATTTAGCTTAAATCTATGTGTGAACAAGCCTTTCTATATATATATTATATATGCATATAATGTGAACAGGTGTTATAAGGTCGCTAACACATTATATATAGAGTTCTTTTAGGCGGACAATGCAACTATATAATTTTATAGTCTATATGTTTTAGTTGAGCGGGCAGCCTGGCTTTAAGTAAACATTTTGACTTAAATATAGATTGGTCGTTGCACGTGCCAATTGCGCGCCAAAGTTTGAAATTGCTGTTTGTTTTAAATGCAGTAGAGAGAGCTGTATGCATAAAGAAGGAAATGTTAGCAGTTACAATTGAGTTATGTTGATGAAGAACATTTTGAATTGAAGTCAAAAGTTGTGTTTGAAATATTTATAAGAAGAAATATTCAAAACAAAGTTGTCAATTTTATTTATAATAACGGTCTAGAAAAAATTGAGCGATCTACATGTATACTTAGCAGTAAGGAAAGTATGTGAGATAGGTCACTAAGAGAGAAGAGTTAGTGACACTATACTTATAACACAGTCAGCAGTGTCATGTCTTTCCTGTGTCTATTATCTTATCCAGAATGTGTTTGTCTCTATTTAGCCTTTCTCTTTTCATCCATCGCCGTCTCACTTTCGCATAATAGGCCTACAGGGTCTATCCATGCTCTCAGTGGATTCTTTTATTTCTGCCAGTGCTTTGCTTGATCTCTCTGTTGCTTCCAGTAATTAATGTCTACCCGCCATATTAGACCGCTGCCTTGAGTTTGGACCAGTTGACCTAGCATTCGACTGCATTAGGTTTGGTCATAATATATAAGTCTGCACACTCAATCCTTCTGAGTATCAGCGAATGGGGATGAGAGGAGAGAGGTCGTTACTCACTTAATTGCCTTGGTGTTCAAAGTCTGTCGATGATGAGTGATCGATGGTTCATACCTCGTAGATGCGTTCGTTGATGAGAACGGAAACATAGTAGAAGAGTCGTGAAGAGGTCGGTCGATAGTCATCGCTGAATTCGTTTCGGGTGAATTGACAGGCGAGCGACGTCTTCCCCACTCCTCGTGCTCCTAGCATGACGATCGTGACGCGTTGGATGTCCGGCGGGTGGTTGAGCAGGTGGTTGTGAAGGTCAGCGTCCGACTGGCGGATGCTGCTGCTGCACGTCCGGCTGGTGCACATCCTGTTGAGATGGGGCGAGACACGGCGCTGGCTGCTGCTGCTGCTGCTGGTGCAGACGAGACGAGGTGCCTTCATCGAGAGACGAACGACGCAGACCTGAAGAACTGGAGATGAATTGATACAGAGGCAGCGGCGGCGGCGGTGGCGGCGGCAGGTACGACGACGGAAGCAGAGACCGATCAGAAGACGTAGGGGGGACAACGGGGACTACCGTCGTCCATCAAGAAGACCCGCCGCCGCCAACAGATGAGGGACTGGACAGAGGCGCCATCTGCCGTCATTGATCCTTCGCTGATCCACTCCAACACTCCTTTCAACATATCCAGTAATACAACCAATGTTAGGACAACAACGCTATAACAGAACTTCAACAGCTGCAGGCAGCACAAAGGAAAATTGAACTCTAGCCACAAATACTTATTGTATAGCATGCATTTACAGACCGACGAGTAACGCTTGGATTGTTCATTTAGCGCCACTTTTATGAAGAAGGTCACACGTGACCAAGCCCACAAAGTCTCTTGAGTGACTAATAGCTTGTCTTGGTGATTATGTCTATGCTCTAAGACTGAACCAGAAACAATAATTAGTAACGTTTCTTGAAATGGTTCCATATAAATGTTCACTTGCATTAATTTAAGTTGGAAATTGTTGGAAATGTTTAATTTCGTTAGAAGTACAATAACAAAAATTAAATTATACAGAGAAACCGAGAAAAAGAACAGATCGCTCACTATCCCATGTCCTAGAAACAAACTTGAAATGTACTTTTAAGTTATTAATATAAACCTGAAACTGAAACATCGAACGAAACACGAGGAGAAGAAGTTGAATTTATTGCTGCAATGTGTTTGATTTTGAATTTCTTCTTGCTATTGCGGATGCAACCGTTGTCTCTGCTACTCATGCTGCAGTTTATGCTTTATGCAGTTCCTACTACTGCTACTGCTGCATTTTGGTACTATTTGATAGCTTAATTATTTGTGTTTTTTGATAACCAATAGTCCAATAACTTTCATAGCGCCACTCTAATAATGCCCAAGGTATACTGTAACATTAGTCGATGGTCGCTATTAAGCAAACCGTTGTCTACGCCGGGTGTA